>JACBAD010001722.1:0-14387 GCA_014281905.1 Aspergillus hiratsukae | reverse complement strand
ACAGATATATATGAGGCATCTGGCCCCTGTAATAGATTACTCTATCGATATTAATTAATAAGATTCAATCAGACAGTCACTTATCTCAACAATTATATTAAATAACTCTCTCAACATCAGAATGTGATGTTCTCTGAGGCTATATAGGCCCATTTATATCTCATGAACCAGAATTCTTGCATTTAGCTATAAATGTCGGCTGATTCCAATGCCCTGCGTCTGAGATGTAAATTATGGTTACGCACTTTGAATCTGCTATCTACTAAGGTGGGTGCTGCTATCAGTAAGAAGAGCTATAATTATAAACTAATCATATTATATAAGTGTACACTCTGATATTTAGGCAGTCCTTCAATGTCCTGTCTCCACAAGCGAGCTTCACTGTAGCAAGCGACCGGGATGCGCTGGATTCGTCTAGGTCTGCAGGATGAAAGGAAGTTGCTGCGCGGCACCGTCCATGCCTGTAGATTTCAACAAGCCTACTGAGTATCTGTCTTGTAATCTGTGCCTAGGGCGTTTGCGGCGCAAGTGCTAAGTAAGATTGACTGCCTCGCCTGCCACTACCAGCATCCACAACCTTGCTACCGCGGCTGCAATGCAGCATCAAGGCAACCTTGAAAGGCATACAAGGCTCTGGTTGGCGGTACGCTTCTTATCAGTGTACCCTCCAATTCACGCAATCAGATGATGTGGGTCTGTGAAGACCCTGGGGTTGGTTGGAGAGGAGGTTTGAGTGAATGCTAGAGTAGGTAAGTGATTGAGCTTCGCCGCTGCGTACATCGCCTTCTTTCAGGTCCCAGCATTGTCTATATCTTCAACCTTAATACTTCCCCTCTTGACATTCATCTTGATTTCCTCCAAATCAGAGATCCTCATCGACGCATCGCCAGCTTAAGCAACGACGTTTCTGTTATCTTGCTTCACTTGGAAGATCTTCATTTTACGCGTCGCTAGTCCAAGCATCATTATTGCAATATGTCTGCTCCGCCTACGGCTCCAGCCCTATCCCTAGAGGCGAGCTTGTATTTGTTCCACCATGTTTTCCTACCTCCCAAGCTCCCTCAGAGTGATGACTACGACGCCGGCTGCGAGCTCATCCTTCTTGACTCTGTGATCAATACTCTACATAAGTTCAGGGCCCTCGTGCCTAACGAGAATCGCCAGGTGCTGGGCCCAGTCATCACAATGGTCGCTCGCCTGAGGGAAATTCGCGGATCCCATGGTGACGTGAGCGAAGGAACACTCAAGGAGGCTTTGCAAAAGCTTGATACTGAAGGTAAAACTTTGGCTCCGTGCGATAATTTTCATGTGAATAACCAGTTTTAGGAGGCGTATTGCCCGTTCATATTCGCTGTCAGAACGCCGCTGTCCTAATGACTAGGAACGACAACGCAATACATGTGGAGGCATTCGAGCTGTCTCCTCAAAATGAAGCTGTCAATTCGACAGTGGGTCGCCTGCAGCGTCAGTTTCCTGGACCGTCTTTTATATTGGACCGGGCCACATTCAATGCTCCGGGTCTGCAGGATACCATCGCGCAGACACTCGCAACAATGAGCCATCAGTCCGTCGCCGGAACCAAGCCGCAGGTGAAGAAAGCTCGCCAAGAACACGATGAAGATAGGGATACAACCAATCCGAAGATGGTGACAGAATTCTTCGCGGCCTTCTTGCGTCCCTGCGCCGCCGTTTTCGACGGTCTGCAAATCCATAAGAATACCCGTGAAGAGGTGCTGTGGCTCGATAGCCGGTTTCCCTGGCGGCGATCCCCTTTGTGGCTCCTTGTCCGTGTGGCCCTTCAGTTGATTCTTCGAAGGCTCTGTCGTCGTGATGGGATATCTGGTGATATTTACAAGCACTACATGGTGTACTACATGAGTTCGCTTCTAAACGACTGCCTCAAGAAGACCATGTCCGATGAACAGTTTTATGTTATGAATGCCAAAATTGCCCGCCGGCTAAATAAGCTTGACTTGTCACACCTTCCTGCATGGTTTCCATTCGTTCAGAATGTCCTTCAAGAACCTGCTTCCATCTTGAAAAGCTAGCGCGATATCATGGCCCAGAGCGGTCCTCGACATGACAAAGATCGTCTGGCGAAATTGAACTTTGGCAAGGATATTTACTGTTCGCTGCCTGACCTTGATAAGTGGCTTGAAGCTCTCGATAAACGACAACACTGCTCAAGCTCGGCTGATTTCGAACCATGTACGGGACTCTTGGAATTTGAAAAAACAGAGCTTCCATTGTCTTTGAATACCAATGACCCTGACTACAAGCTCCTGAATCTTGCGGCCTTTGAAGATTGGGTTCGGTTCAATCTTGATAGTTGGCTCGAGGTACACCTCAGCGGCGAAGACACTTGCCAGCAGTTGGACAATTTGATTAAGCATTATTATGGCGTTGCATCCCCACTTTACTCCCACAACCCAGAAGCCGTATCAGTTATGCTCCTTACTATCCTAGAATTGTGGATCGCTTGCGACAAATCGGCATCTGATATTCACCCACTACTTGGTGATTATGACAACTGCATCCCGATGGACATGTTTGAGGCGCTTGTGTTGCCCTACCGATCGCAGATGGAGAGACTGGCTCGTGCAGAGGACTATATGAATCAACGTCGCCGGCGTCTTCGCTTTCCTGCGTCTTCGCTTTCCTGCGTCTTCCATTTTTCAAGACTTTGGCACTCGGTCCTGCTTCTCCGTCAGATTTTTTGATCAGTCCATTGAGCACCAGAATCTACTTGCCGAAATTGAAGACCGTGCCAGGTCTGAGAGGACGCAGAAACAACTCGAGCTGGGCCAAAAACATCAAAAATACAGGGAACTGTACGCTCTCGCCGATCAGCTGGAATGCACGTATTATCGAGTCATCCCTGACCCGCGCTTTGATCTTACAGAATCGCGCCACAGCCCTAACTGTCAACGCTGTGCGTACAAGAGTGAAGCAGAATTGATCAAAATAAATATCCATGAATGGCCCTTATCTACAGATCCTTTGCAGGCAAAAACTACGGTGTTTGAGCTGAATGTCCCTCGGTCTTTTGCATCCTGGCGTGACACTACAATATTCTTCTTGCTCAACGTTTTGCGACTCGCTTATTTTCCCAAGGAGCAACCGAGAGCCAGGTACCAACTGCAAACATACAGTGGCCTCTCACCCTTTTTCACGCCCACGAATAACTCCCAGAGAGTTGGCCTCCTCTCGCAGGATAAGCCTCACGAAGCCACACATAGACGGAGCAAGAGAATTATTGATGTGACCGAGGAAGATGTCTGCCTAGAGAACGGGTTGAATCTCTGTTACTTCGATCAGGAGACCGATTTCTTTGTCACTCGATTCGAGACCACGGACGAAACCGCATCCTCGTGCATTTACAAAGTGCCCCAATCCAGCTCAACCCTGCAAGAGTTCCTATTTCGACCAGCATATAGCAGAAACGGGCCCTCACCTAACACTGTCATTGCGTCACAGGACATTTGCCCGCATGACATGTCACTAGAGGAGTATAAGGCGCTTTGTTCAATGCCACTCGGTGTGGAGATTCAATGGCAAAATATCTTACGGCAGTTGGCCATGCCGTCTGTGGTATTCAAAAAAGTCGAGACTTGCATCTTCATCCTGCAGATCATCCGCCAAGCTGGGCCGTCGACCAAGGACTCGGTTCTGCGAGCGGGGCACGTTATCTTAGACGATGATCGGTTTGCAACTGTACTGCTGGCCGAAATCGCCAACGCGGCCGGTAGAATCGAAGAGAACTGGGAGTCGGCGCAGGAGCTCAGCGCACTGATCTTCCTCACACAGAGGGTTCTGTCCGTTTCAACCTCTACCCGGGTTCGAGATCTATGCCTGGCGCAGCTCTCAACTCTCCGTACTACCAGCTTCAAGTGGGTCACACTTGTCAGGGAGCAAGCCAGTTATTCGGACACCGACACGCATCGAAATGATTTGATTGCACGGAGCACTTATCTAGCATTGATCTGTGTCAGCACCTTTGACATCGAAAGTCCTGTTTTGGAGCAAATCCTAGAGATTGAGCGGAACGCCGCAGTTTGGATTCAATGTTGTATGATGATCCACGACAGAAAAGGCCTTCTCGACATGACGCCAGGTTGTTTGCTTCAGATTCTATACTACCGTTGGCAAATCGTCTCTTATCGCTCCTACCGTGTCCTGGCACTCAACGTGGTCCATAAAAAGAAACTGGCGATTGACCTCGCTATCAAGGAGGCTTGGGCCGCGTACCATTCACATTCCCCTTGGTCAGTTGCTCCTGGAGGCGGTAATCACTGGCTAGTAACCGGTGATCGCAGCCTGCTTGTGCATTTCAATCTGCTGACAGCTGAACTGCTCATCAACGGCCGACCGTTGGCTCGTCTGCCCTCAGACTACGAGAGCCACAAAACATACAGAACTCTATTTGGGCAGTCTCCTGTTGATGTAATGCCCAGTGAGCTCCCGGGAATGCAGTTTTCCGGCCAGAGAAAGCATATAGGCCATACAATACATCTGGGAAAGGAATCTATCCCTGGCTCGGAGGATTTTGACATCTGCGTTCGCGCATTCAGCGAGGAACACCGGGTCCGAGAATTTCTACCGGTCAGGCTTCTCACTGGGGCTTTTCCGGATGCCTTTGTTGAGGATTACGCGCACTGGTATGATCTTGATGGGCGGGTACGTGGAGTTTTGCCCAGTGAAAGACCCCTGGCAGGCGTCAAGTTCCCACTGGCGCTTGCAACGAAAACGCCCCGGACAAAATGGCTGGTGCCTTGTGAAAGGCGAGATTTCATTGGTCAACATCAGGAGCCAGACGGCTGGATCGCTTTTCAGCATCTTACAACCCGTCGAGAGAGCCTCGAGACTGCATTGCAAGTTCCACACCTCATCGTCCACGTTAGAAATTGACATCCCCCACCTCAGGTTGAGCTTCAGTCTCCAGTCAGGGCATTCATCGATTCGATCTCGTCAATATCGGGGCATGAAGATTGATCCGGATCAGTCGCTGGGTACTCTGGTCGGCTTGCGCAGTAAACTCATCCTTCTCCATGAGAACGACCACAGCCGCAAGGTTCTCATTCCAGATGGCGCTGTAACATGGGTAAAGGATGGAGGACACGTTGCTGTAAACATTGGCTGGCAGGCTGTCTCTAAACTCCATGTTTATTCGGTGGATAACCAACTTGGGCGCTTGGTTGACAACGGGAGTCTGCAAAGCAAGCTTATGCTATGCTACTTACATGCTGTTACATCGTTCTGCGTTCCCGATGTATTGACCAAGAAGACGGGTACTGAACAGTCTCTGTCTATCCTTCGTTCAGCATCAATGCGGTCTTTCAGCCAACTGACACCGGAAAACATTTCGATCCTGGTTGAGCTTGCATGCCTGACCCCTTGCACTTAAGAAGCAGGCTGTACCGCATCCTTTTGGGCCTGCCTGCAAGTAGCGGAACTATCAGGCTTAAGAACTTTTGTTCAAGAAGCTTGAGCGGCACTATGCTTATGCGAAACGTTATCCGACACCTCTACGCGCTTCCCTGGATCTACTTATCTGAGATGGGCTTTTCTAAAAGAGACGGGGTGCTGTCAGGTTTAACTGCAGACCAGCGTGCGAAACGGCACGATATTTATCCAGTTACCCTTGGTCCCCATGGAAGCAACTTTGAGGATGTCATCTCATCCTTGACTAGTTTGAGGAGACTTGATGGGGGCATTGATGTCCACCTAAGTGATGGACAGACTCTCAGACTGGTTATGCCATGCATTGCATTCATCGGAAATATGCCAGCCACAACACAACGACAATGCTGGATTCAAGCGTCCATCTGCGAAAAGGTCATGTCGCCAATGCCTAATCACAGTCCAGGAGAGGGGGAACCTCAACTATGATACTCTAATGAAAGGTAGGTTCCATCATCAGGTTAACGCTGCCCGCGAAGTGGCTCAGCAGAAGAGGGGCACCGCTCTGGAATACTTTTTGCGCGAATATGGGCTATCAACACGGCAGACACCGTTAATCAAGATTGCCCCTGCCCTAGATCTTGTGAATCTCTTCCTGTCAGATCCGTGTCACATCCCTGTTGCTCTGCAGATCTTTTGTTACGAGGGGGGACAGTAACCCTAACTGCAAGCTCGAATGCGTCGTTAGCTAGATAGTTGTCTCAGCTTGGATACTGTAAGCTGGAAATCGTCAGCAGCATAAAACAATTCTCATACTGGAATGGATATCGGGTGAGGAACCGGAAGTTTTGTAGCTGGGTCTTTGGTCTCCAATGTGTATGATCATCTTGATCGTTCTGCATCGGACGTTTTTGTGATCACTGCCTAAGTCCCAAATCTCAGCGACTTCATCATCCTTTAGTGTTTGAATCATCTCTATTCAAATTGCCGTTAACAGTGTCCTCTATGCTCATAGATTATGTGGACAGGTTCATGCTAACCGCTGTTCGTTATAGATCTTCAAATCTTCTACTGGCTAGCCTTCGCTCGGTGAGGTAAGGCTCCGATAGAACTGAGCGCTCCAGTGAGAATTCACACTCCATGACTATAGCACTCCTTCTTGTCTCAATCGCGCGATCTTCTCCATCGACCAACCCATCTTCTGCAGCACTTCGTCCGTATCCCCTCCCAGCGCCGGCGGACTGCTCCGAATCGACGGCTGTGTTTCGCTGAATTTGACCGGACTTCCTGTAGGGAGTGAGAAAACGCTGACGAATAGAAAAGACTGTGCTCGCCTACCAAGAACCTTGATCGTCCCCTCCACAGTTGCCTCATGATCGATCGTCTGCACCATATCCCTGGCAGCTGTCTGGGGATGCTCAAACGCCTTTTGCAGCGTATTGACAGGCCCATACGGCATCCCACTCCCCTCAAACACACCAAGCCATTCATCCGTCGGTTTCCCTGCAAAAATCTCATCCAGTATCTGCTTCAATTCCACCCGATGCTTCACCCGCAGATCATTATCCACGAATCGCTCATCCTCCGCCAATTCCTTCCTCCCCAGCCTCTCGCACATCACCTTAAACTGCCGATTATTCACAGCCCCCAGCACCAACGACGAATCCTTCGTCTTGAAAACCTCATACGGAACGATACTCGGATGCCCCGTCCCCCAGCGCCGCGCCCCCCGGCCCAGATTCAACCACGACATGGCAACATTGCTCATCAGCGCCAGCGTGGTCTCAAACAACGAGGCGTCGAGCTTCTGCCCTCGGCCTGTTCTCTGGCGCGCGACTAGCGCGGCACAGATCGCGCCGTGCAGGTATAGACCCGTGCATAGGTCCATGAGCCCGACGCCGGGCTTCGTGGGCGGGCCGTCTGGCTCGCCGGTGATGTGTAGCAGGCCTCCTTCGGCTGCGGCGATGACGTCGTAGCCTGCGCGGTGGGCGTAGGGTCCGCTAGCGCCGTAGCCGGAGATGCTTGCGTGGATGATGGAGGGGTTGGTTTTGTGGAGGGTGGGGTAGCCCAGGCCCAGTTGGTCGAGTTTTCCGGGGATGAAGTTGTCGACTCTATTCTGTCAGTTTGCTGTTAGGATAGGTGGAAGCGGAAGGGCGTACATGACGTCTGAGCTTTTCACCAGCTCAAGGATGATTTCTCGTCCCTGGGGATGTTTCAGGTCTACCGCTATGGACCTTTTGTTGCGGTTGATGGTGTTGAAGTACAAGGATGTGTTTGTGACATTGGGTTTCCACAGCTTGTCTTCTCCTGGCTCGCGCCAGAGTCTGGTGTCGTCCTGCAACTTTCAGCATGCGTGTTGCTCGATCAAAGGGAGACATACTCCTCCCTTGGGATGTTCCACCTTGATCACCTCCGCACCATAGTCGGCCAGAATCTGTGTGCAGAATGGTCCCTAGACGGTTGTTAATTGAGCAATAGGAAGAACTAAAATACGTACCGCAAGAACACGAGTCAGATCTAGGATGCGGATGCCTGTCAGCGGGCCCTGTTTCGCTGGAGTCGAGTATTGCCGTTGATGGCGAGCAGGACTAGTACTTGAGTAGGCATTTGAAATGCATCGTGTCAAGCTTCTTTTCGCATAGCAATGCATGTTGACTCTCTGACACTGATGTTCAAAGGCACAGTAAGATGACTCGAGTACTAAAAGATGGTTCGTCCTATGGGCTCGCTACCCCGCATGTCCCTCTTTTGGTCTTGAAGCAGTTGACTGCCTCGCTACTCGGTTGTCGGCTGTTCGGTCACTTCAATCGGTCATATAAGAGTCTAACGTGGATCGTTGCCCAAGTATGGTATGCATCAATATGTCGTTCTTCCGTAGAATGGTGGGCCTCACCACCCAAAGACCGCATTTATCCCCAACAACAAGCAAGGTCATTCCATCACCACAAACGTCTAGAATACTCTTAAGCATCAACAAAAGAGCAATCCACGCTCGAGCAACCGAATATCTCCAGAACCACAACCCCGACTTCACCGATTCTCAACGTACCGTCCGCGAGGCCATCGCCAAGATCTGCTCCAGCTTTCCGGACGAGTACTGGGCCCAGCTGGACGAGAAGAAACAGTTCCCCTTCGAACTGCACCAGAAACTCGCGCAAGATGGCTGGTTGGGCATCTGCATGCCGCACGTATATGGGGGCTCTGAACTAGGTATCGCAGAAGCGGCCGTGATGATGCAGACGATCGCCGAGTCCGGCGGCGGGATGGGGGCTGCGTCCTCGGTTCATATCAACATCTTTGGTTTGGAGCCGGTTGTCAAGTTTGGTACCGACGAGCAGAAGAAGAGGTGGCTTGTGCCCTTGATTGAGGGCGGGGAGAAGGCCTGTTTTGCAGTGACGGAGCCGAACACGGGGCTGGATACATTGAAGTTGCAGTCTGTTGCAAGACGTGATGGGGAAGAGTATATTCTTTCCGGTCAGAAGATCTGGATTTCAACGGCGCAGCATGCGCAGAAAGTGTTGATTCTCGTCCGGACAACCCCGCTGGAGGAGGTGAGCAAACCGTCTCAAGGTCTCTCGCTCTTCTACACGGACCTCAATAGGGAGTTTGTGGAGGTTACCGAGATCCCCAAAATGGGCCGTGGGGCCGTGGACAGCAACAGCCTGTTCTTCGATAACTGGCGTGTGCCGGTGGCTGATCGTATAGGAGCTGAGAATGAAGGATTCAAGATGATCATGCGAGGGATGAACGCTGAGCGCATATTGATCGGAGCAGAAGCCTTGGGACTGGGGTTTGCGGCGCTGAGGCGCGCAGCGCTCTACGCTGGTGAACGACAGGTTTTCGGTCGTCCCATTGGCAAAAATCAGGGCATTCAGCACCCGCTCGCAGATAGTTGGATGAAGCTTGAAGCGGCGCGGCTGGTTATCTATCAGGCTGGGAAGATGTATGATGAGGGGTATATCGACGGGGAGTATGCCAATGCAGGAAAATATCTGGCGGCTGAAGCGGCGTTTGAGGCCTGCGAGCGAGCAGTTCTGACGCATGGAGGCATGGGATATGCCAAAGAATATCATGTAGAGAGATATCTGCGAGAAGTGTGGGTTCCTCGGATCGCTCCTGTCAGTCGCGAAATGATTCTGAATTACATCGGACAGCGCGTGTTGGGTTTGCCAAAGTCGTACTAGGTCAGCTAACTGGTTATCTACGACCCTTGACGTGGTGCCGTGTTTCGTCCGTCCTCCGTCGGTAGTGACTTTCCTGAACACCTAGGTTGTTTAGTTCATGAACAGGATGGCGTGTTGCTGCATGACGAGGACAACCGGCCTGCGTTCCTTGACTACTGTTACCCTAGAGACGTATTTGACTCTACATATATCAGAACATCCAGTGGTCGCTGACTAGGGCTATTCTTTGATCTGCGGAAGCATTCCTGACTCCAGACTATATAAAATGACTCGACATGACAGGTTGGGCTACAGGCGACTATTCGTCATTGTAATCGTAGAAACTGTTGACGGTCCAGCCGTTGACGGCACTATAATCAGCCAGAGGAGTGATTCCATGCAGCGTCTCGTAATGCCTGCGAGGTCCGCACAACCTTTCCATCGTCGAGTTGTAGTAGACACAGCGGCCTTGCAAGAGTGCCGCGATCTGTCTCCCGGCATCAAGACCTTCAAAGTAGGCTCCGTGCAAGAACCCAAAGTAGCTTGGTGACGTGTGTTCTCCTGCAAACCACAGTCGGCCAGTGTTGGCGCGGAGATTCTGGTGTTCTTCCAGACCGGTGCTTGCAGGCCAGTTCGAGTAGCTTCCATATGACCATGGCTCCGTACTCCACCGGGGATACATGAATGCAGTAGGCTCTGGAATGTCCTTGTCCGAAAACATCTTGCGCAGAACCGCCATCACCTCTGCTTTGGTCTCCTCGTCTGACTGGTTCTCGACGTGATAAGAGAACTGGTTGGTCACGGTAACGAAGAGAATGTTGGATCCGGGCAGAAATCCAGGTGTCGACAGCGATTGCCAAATGGGATACCATCCACGAAGCTTAGGGTCCGCGTACAAGAAGTACTGCGTGTTCGAGGGCCAGAAGGTCTCGTTGAATTGAAGGAAGATCTTGGTGTAAGTGCCCATGGTAAACTTCTCAATAGCCGTCTGCTTCCAGTATGGCAGCTCCGGCCTGAAGGTGACGGCGTCATTCTGCAGCACACCCAAAGAAAATGTACATAGGGCATATTGGGCTTGAACACAAGTACCATCGCCGTTGTACACCGTCACACCTTTGTCGGAATAAGTGATGTTGGTGACTTGCGTGTTCAAACGGAGCCGTGTGTCGTTCGTCTTCAGGAATTTCGATGCCATGCCCTTGATAATGGTATTGTATCCGCGCTGATCCCATACAAAGTTGTCCTCGTCGCTAAAGCCATTCCAGGTCAGGTTGCTGCCAGCGTAGCCAAAGACCAGGGAGCTCTCGAGTGGCGAATAAGCGTCCTCGAAGTCTACGACTGTTAGCTTTTATTCCCGTTGGAGACACACCAGACTCACCCCAGTTCCACCATTCAACAGCCTGCGCCTCCATGTCGGTCTTTTTGGGCTTCCAGCCAGCCAAAGCGAGCCCTGTCCGAGCTGTCTGATCTAGTAGATTCCCCAGTAGAATCGTGCCGGCCGCGGCATTGGCAATCTCGTCGGCAGCGTCATACTCATCGAAGAGATGCGAGTAGTCAGAATATCCGTTCTCATTGTAAGTGGAGACGTTGTCATAGTCGGAAAATGTATTCTTGAGGTTGAACTCTTTGGCTAGTGTCCAAATAGGGTTCTGTGGCCCATCCGGAGTTCCAATGCCTTGGATCTGTTCAACATCAGCAGTGGTTCGACAGAAACAAGGAATGACATACCCAGTTGGCACCCAGTTCCACGACATACGGATCTCCATTTTCGTCCTTGCCAAAGTCCGTGTGCCAAGCTCGGCCTCCAATCGTGTCACGGTATTCTAGAATGACAAAATCATGGATTGATGCATTGGACAAGGTTTGCTGACACGGTCAGTTTTCAATACATCCAGGCACATGTTCAACATACAGCAGCCTTGATCCCTGCCATTCCGGCTCCTCTGGAAGACGTTAGCAGAAAGCAATATACGAAAAAAGGTAGCAATGCACCTACAAGATTGCGACCGTAGTTTTCTGGCATGTTCCCTCCTGAGATCGTGGCTGCTGAGCTACGTAAGCCGCGACAGATTGAACCGCGCAGCCTAGGATGGCAGCCAAACCCAGTTGAAGATGCATTGTTGGCACGAGCTTGAGGCAAGATGATTCAGCACAATACCTGTCGGAAAGCTTGCGCTGGAATGTGGGCGCATGCGGCTTTATATGCCTGGCCCTGCAGCTCCTACTGGAGACTACGATTCAGCCCAGCAGCTGCCTTGGACAACTCTCCTTCTGCATTAGCGCCAGCTGCTCCTTGGACCTGGAGATAAGATGCAGGAAACAATGCAGAAGATTTACAGGTGCATGTAACCTACTCCACCTGGCCATCTCACAACATACGAGGGAGTACCTCACCCAAAAGCCATGGCGCTACGCGAGATTTGGAAGGTCTATGCGGAAGGCATAGGTGAGTTCTGATAAGCATAGTACTCTTTTCGGCTGCGAGACGAATCCCCCGCATCTTTATCTCTGATGTAAGATTCTCGTGTCCTGTGTTATCATTGTTGCAAGTTGTGGGGAAACTCGGTGGCTGGTGTGCGCTCATTCAGCTAATGCAGCTATTGCTGCAACTGGCGAATAGATAGTTGCAAGGGGCAGCGGAAGATCGTCAGGATACGGAGTGCCATGAGGGAGACCGAAGCTGGTCGGATGGACCTCCTCAAATTCGGTTAGATTGCCAAATCAAACATGGATGATGACAGTGATGCTGGCACTTGTTAATGTTTGGGTGTGTCAATGAGCTGTTGGACGGGGTTATTCATGCCTTACAATTAAGGCATCCGACGGAACTCCTCCACTTTCCTGATCGGGAAAAGCATCAACAAGGGGTATCAGTCCCAGTGCACCGAGATCCTACAGTACCACTCATCAACTATCTCTGGAAACCAGCTGACCCCATTCTGTGGAAATTCTCTTGCATCAAGAACACCTTCTCTAGTTCCTCAACCTTGCTATAATCCACTCATCAATCAATTTGCTCGTCATGCTAGGCATTCTCCTTGCTGCAAAATCCGTCAACGGTACATCATGCGTCGATGGCCCGTACGCTATATCATTCAATGCCGACATTTTAAATATTCTAGGACCACTTCTCGCGATGTCTCTTCAACTATCAGTCGTGCACGTTGTTTGCTTCTCGGTGTCACCTTCACTGGGAATGATTCCTCAATGGAATGACGGTTGAGATGTTGCGAATAAATGGGACCGAACTCGACGCTTTGCTATCAGCGTGAATATTCGACGAATCACAAGAAATGTGGTAGAGAAGCAGAGGAAGATGGCAAGCAATATTGCCCGAATGGGATGAAGTCTCATCCACGAAGCCTGGTCAAAATGCGAGCAGATCCCCACGTCCATGAGTCCCTTAAGTGTATCTGCGCGCAGCGTGGACTCAGCCCATGGCGGAGAATGGCAGTCATGTCGATCGCAATCGCGATTGCAATCACCCGCGACAAGAACACGGCCATGGGCAGTTTCAGCTGCAAGAAAACCCGTTTATGATTCCCGAAGGACTTTTCCCGAGCTACGGGGATGCATCTGCGGATGAGTTGGAATTGGGGTTTCTGGGGCCGTTTGAGTATGGGGAGCTGCAGGGGTGGCTGGGAGAGGGGCCATAGCCTCGTTATACCTTAAATTATGGAGTACGGACTTTCCCGGTCATAATGAGTATGACAGGTGTTCGGCGTTAAGTCATGGAGTAGGCTAGGCTAGGCTACCAGATATCGCAAGGCTGAGGCTGAGGCCGAGGCTAGAATTGCAAACAAGGCTAAAAGCTGCAGTTAGATCCTGAAGCGAGACGCGGACGGCGTATCGCTGCAGATTTAGTGCTGTCACAGCCACCACTTATAAGTTATAACAATGAAGTGTCTGGCTTTTTCCTTTTCTTCTTTTCTGCCTCGTGTTCATAAAGTGAGACTCAACGATGGATTATGTCAATGAGAAAATGGATATAGTGACTGTAGTTGAAGAAAGTGGTGCGTTCTTTAAACCCGCGGATCTAAATTGAGTGTCCACAAATACAATGCTTATCATCAATAGACGAGAACACCTGGACATCGCGACAGGCAAATGCCGCAAATCTATGGCAGGAATTAGAGAATTACGAGAATCAACCTTCTTCAACGGTTCTATTGTACGTCTTTTCCAGCTCTGGCTAGCATAACCTCACAGTGGACAAAACACAGACACGCCAACTACACCGAGAAAAGCATCAAAAGCTCGCCCGTTCTAAACCGCGAGGATCCAGACGTCTTTTTCCCGCCTGACTTCTTCCCCGTCATCAAGGCAGACCTCAATGGGACATTCTTCTGCGACTATGACATTGACGACGAAGGAGAAGTCACCAAACATGGTCCGTCCATCCCTCGTGCTCAAGCTGCGTCTATACTGATCTAAAGTCTAGTATCGTGGACCTGCTTCAAGATCAAACACGTCGTCGAACCAGGCGTATACGACTGGATCCAGACAGCCGTCTTCGTACAATGGCACCCGCAAGAGGACCGCCAGCTCGTCTTCTTCCTGAACCTGCCGTCCATCGTGAAAAAGTATCTCGCCGAGCACCGACCCTCCCCGAACCAGCGGGCGAATCCGTACATCTGGCATACGCTTTTCGCGCAAGGCGTCGTCAAAGAATATGACAAGTCGATTTGGTCTCTGCGTGATCTCGTCCGGAATATCGAGAAGGTATCCCAACCCATCTACCCAGCAAGTGTACTGTAATTCCCAAGCTAAAGACGGCCCAGGCCCGCAACAAGAAACACCCGCCCCCCCTCAACTTCCCCCATC
>JACBAD010001723.1:0-14464 GCA_014281905.1 Aspergillus hiratsukae | reverse complement strand
CCCAAGATCCACTCCCCCTTATAACCCCCCAACGTCCCATTCGTCGCCAGCACCCGATGACAGGGCACCTCCGGCGCAAACGGATTCGTGCGCATTGCGTTCCCCACGGCCCGTGCGCTGGAGCCTAGGTGTGTCGCGAGGGCCGAGTAAGTGGTCCAACGGCCTGCGGGCACGGAGAGGAGGGTGCGGTAGACGCGGCGGCGGTAAGGGGTTAGGGTTGGGTGGAGGGAGATGCGGTGGAGGAATTTCTTGGTTTGGGGGTTGAGGGATAAGGATTCTTGTGAGGAAGGTGTTGGTGTTGGTGTGGGTTTGGAGGGGGATTGCTTGGTTTGAGTGAGAGATGCCATGTTCACTCCTGTGGTTCTTGGGTATGAGGCCACCAGGTCCGGGCTTTCTTTCTGCAAGTAATGTATAGGTGATTCGATCTTTGCAGAGGTGGATTGTAACTGATCACACAATGACCTATATGCTTTATTAATAAGGGACTTCACAGTTAATTTTGAGACTCACTTATCTAGTTGTCCTGACTGGTACGCGTAGTTTAAGAAGAGTGATGGCTACGCGACTTCGTTTATATGAGAGTGTTTGGGTGGCTCAACGTGTTGCTGTCAATGTAGCAAATCAGAGTCCTTTTGAGTCACGATACGAGCCGACATAACACTCATTGGCATGAGTCCACACAATGAGCTCGGCCGACATGGAAATGAAATTGTGTAGTCTGAATGTACTTCTACACCATCTTGACGCGTAGCATCGCAAATGGTGGCTCACACTGTCACGCATCAAAAGTGCTGCTGCCCTGACTTTATGGAGACCAGTTGTCACGTGACCATTCTCAAACTTCTACGCATCTCGAGTCTACTTCAACAAACAATGGGAGGTATGGATGATATATGTCTTTTCGTCATAATTCTCTAGTAGACAACACAACCAACATAAGAAATATAATAAGGTGAAATGCTACATGTGGTTCGCTAGCGTGGCTAGGCTAGAGAGAAAATACAGGGCGGCGGAGCAAGAGGTTCAGGGAGTTTAGAAGTGGATGGCCTTGGAGTAGGTGGCCATGGCAGCCTCCTTGAAGGCCTCGGCCAGGGTAGGGTGAGCGTGGCATGTCCGGGCGATGTCCTCGGAAGAAGCACCGTACTCGACGGCCAGAGTGGCCTCGGCAATCATCTCACCAGCATTGGGACCGATGATGTGGACACCCAGAATGCGGTCGGTCTCAGCATCGGCGATGAACTTGACCTGGCCCTCAGTGTCGAGGTTGGTCTTGGCACGAGAGTTGGCGCTGAAGGGGAAGGTACCGACGCGGTACTTGATGCCAGCGGCCTTGACCTCGGCCTCGTTCTGGCCAACCCAGGCGACTTCGGGGTGCGTGTACATGACGCTGGGGATGGCAGCGTAGTTGACGTGGCCGTGGCCCTTCGTGATGTATTCGACGGCAGCAACGGCCTCTTCCTCGGCCTTGTGGGCAAGCATGGGACCGAAGGTGCAGTCACCGATAACACGAATGTGGGGAACCTTGGTGCGGTACTCCTGATCGATCACGAGGCGGCCTCTCTCATCCTTGTCAATTCCAACGTTCTCCAAACCCAGTCCTTCGGTGTAGGGTCTGCGGCCGATGGCAACCAAAACGACGTCGGCGTCCAGAGTCTCCTCCTTTCCACCCTTGGCAGCCTCAACGCTCAGCTGGACGGTCTCGCCGCTATCATCACCCTTGGTGACCTTGGTGTTGGTCTTGAACTTGATACCCTGCTTCTGCAGGATCTTCTGGGCCTGCTTGGCGATGTCGGCATCCATACCAGGTCCACCAATCTGGCCAAGGAATTCAACAACGGTAACTTCGGCACCGAGACGGGACCAAACGGAGGCCTGCGTTTCAGACACAATCAGTACGAGGAAAATTCAAAGTCGTCCGAATTTGATGAAAACGTACCATCTCCAAACCAATGATACCACCGCCAATGACAACCATCTTCTTGGGGACCTCCGTCAGGGAAAGAGCGCCGGTGCTGGTGATGATTCTCTTCTCATCAATGTTCAAGCCAGGGAAAGGAGTGGCCTCACTTCCGGTGGCGATGACAATGTTCTTTCCGCGCAGAGTCTGTTCACCACCTTCGAGCAGGTTCACCTTAACGGTGTTCTGGTCGACAAAAGCACCGGTACCCTTGATGTAGTCGACGCCGTTCTTCTTGAACAAGAACTCGATACCTTTTGTGAGACCATCCACGGAGGTGTCCTTGGCCTTCATCATCTGCTCGAGGTTCAACTTGACATCACCGACCTCAATACCGCGCTTTTTCGTGTCATGGAGGACCTGGTGGTAGAGGTGGGAGTTGTTAAGCAGGGATTTCGAGGGAATGCAACCGACGTTCAGGCAAGTACCACCGAGACGGCCACGCTTCTCGATACAAGCGGTCTACCGGGATCGAGCAAACGTTAGCAAAGGATCACAATGCGCAAAGCGAAATCACAAAGTATCGAGACGCACCTTGAGACCTTCTTGACCGGCCTTGATAGCGGCGACGTAACCAGCGACACCACCACCAATGATAACGACATCGTGCTCTGTTATATTGGAGATTTCAATAATCAGCCGCTGCCCTTCCTTCGGAAGCGCAGGCATCGCCTCGCGGGTGCTCCAGGGAACAATCGATTACTTACCGGATTCAGAAGCATAGCCGCGTCTGAAGCGTCCATATCCGCCCAGAGAAGGAGCAGCAATGAAACTAGAAGGGACAGACTGAGGGCCGGCAGTGCGGAGGGCAGCCCGCGGCGTCGCCCGCGGCAGCATACTCCGGAACATAGTGTGCTGAATGTAGAGGAGAAAAATTACCAGGTATAAGGGAGATTAAAAGAGATAGCCAATCCTCCAGATCAAGAAACTGGGGAGGAATGGAGAGGTAACAATTGGTGATGGCAGGCTGATAATAGGGAAAAGGATGTTGGGACGAGGGAAGCTTTCTTGAGGTTCTGGCAGCAAAAGCTGGCGGGCCGGTATGATACGGTATTGGTCGCGTATGTAATCATCCGGACCAGTGAGCATCGGGACAAATCGGCTATCTACTTCCACATTGCCGGCAAGCGATGCTTGATGATAAGACTTCAGGGACATCTTTGATCGAGTGATATAATATGTTGTATGATAGCGCAGACCCCTACAAGCTACTGAATACCGTGAATGATCACATCTGGAGAGTAGATGGAAACTATGGTGGTGTTGATCTCGACATCAGATCGGTAATGCAGTATACCGGAACGGACTATTCCACACTGGTCAGCGGTAAAAGTGGATCAGCTCTCTTAACGCTGCGGAAAAACATCGTCACCACCACGATACCCCAGACCTTATGGGGACGAAAACATCGGGCGTCGCCGATGCTGAACGAGGCAAGCGAAACAGGCCCAATATTATGCTTGCAAATGGATGTCTGCCGTCAGGTCCTCAGAAGAAGCGTGTTGCCCTCGATATTACGTTGGTTTCCGCGGGTAACGAAGAGTAATGGCTACCGTCGGCGTTCAGAGGAGCCTGCATGATATACACTCATTTTCCAGGTGCTTTACTGGAGCTTGTTGAGGAATGTAGTTATCCAAGCTCAATCTCTGCTTGCTGTTAAGATTCCGGACCTCTCGACAGGCAAGTCCGGTTCCTAAGCGCCAGCTATCGCAGATGGAGAATACATCGATCAGGGTTAGTAACCAGAAGTCCTCACTTCCAGGGATGGAATAAGGCAATCATAATGGCTTGGATCGGAGCAGTGATGAGGCGGATCAATTGGTCGAGCTGGCGGCTCTAACAATATATACCAGCTTTAGGTCCGACTGGGCGCAAAGACCAGGTTCGCGTGGAATTATTGATGTCGAGAAGGCACCAGAAACTGTTAGGAGCGTTGTCGGGTCAGACTTCAGACTGACTGTGCACCTGTGAACCATTGGACACAAGTCATCACAGGGCCGCAGTCATATTCTTCCTACTCCAAGTTTTGTTAGGATCAATCCATTTATGAAATGGAGATCTGTAGTCCGAAGGCGAATCAAGCCTCGTAGTCTTTTACTAGTGACCGAGTTTCCCTTATTGTCTGTCTCGTCTCTGTATGCAAATGAAGAAGCATTGTTGCCTCAGGCAGCAATGTCATTTGCTTCTGTCAGACCCATATTTCCATCATGTTTATGGATCTGGCCGACTTCAAAGAGTAAATATCATCAAAGCATTACTTGCATTCTCTTATAACGTCCTCGTCGGCGTCATCGTCCCAATCAATAGCATTAGGGGTCTTTCAAGCATCCCAAACAGGCATTTTTCAGGGTCACTGTCGGGCCACTTCCGACTCTCCACCAGAAACCCCAGAATTCTCCCTTTGTGCTCCCCGCAACGGCCGACTCCATCCCGACTCGCCAACACTATTGGATAGAACGTGCCTTTGGCCCCAGATGAAATAACTCACCAAGCATTTCGAGGAAATGATGGCCAAAGAATCCTCGTGTGAGGCTGTGAGCTCGTATACCGAGTCTAACAGGCTACAATAACCGAACGATCTCATTACCATCGGCATTGCCTAGGTATCGCACTGCAAGCTGCCCTACTTATGCTGCCAATGCAATGCATCGAGGCTCTCAGCCTTTCGTCGAATGAATCATGGCACCCGTCTATATTAATAACTCAGATTGGACTTGGCTCCTGGTTCAGACTCCTCCCCGAACGCCTCCCGAAGCAGTGACCGGATGCAACCATCGTCTGGTCTGGCCGCTGCCACATGCCCGGATTACCCATTTTGTTCAACCATCTTTTGCCGCTCTGGGACCAGATGGCCTTGTGTCATCTCCAAATCACAGTGCGATCTTCCTTCTCGGAGTGGGGAATTCCGATGTCTTTGACCATCTTTCCTCCTTGGCCCCAGGAACCAGACTACTCCCACGCGGGATGTAACCAGATTGGTCGTCTTATAGAGAGCTAGTCTATACTCCAATTCTTTGCTCGGACCACAGCCGATCATCATCAGGATGGTCCTCTGCCGTGTCTTGCAGATCTGCACATTTAACTGCCGTGTACCACCCCACAGAAGAGAGGATCTCTCGGACAATTTCTCACGTCGTCTACTCTCCACGGTGCGTTCATGCTGGAGCGCTCATCGGCCCGCAGGCTACCTTAAGCACTTGGATCGTGATCAGAAACACCTGTTGTGACTACTGCTCGGGGGTACTCTGTCATTTCGATTGCAATTCTCTTGAGTGCCTAATTTCCTACCGTCAAAATGAGTGACCAGATACCATCATGGAATATTGTACACAAGCTGGAGAAGAGGAAGCTCCTGATTGCGATCAATTGTGTCGCTGCATTGTCGATCCTCTTCTTTGGTTAGTCTGCCGCATAGCATCATTAACGCCTTTACTGATCGATATTCAGGCTATGACCAAGGAATGATGGGCGGAGTGAACAACGCCAAAGACTACATTGATCTGATGGGATTTGGTTACACCGAGATGAAAGATGGTCAGCCTACACCAGTTGTCACAAATAGCTTATTACAGGGAGGAATTGTCGCCGTCTACTATCTCGGAACGCTCTGCGGATGCCTCCTTGGTGGATGGATCGGAGACTCCATCGGTAGAATCAAGACAATTGCTTGGGGCGCCGTGTGGGCCATGATTGGCGCCTCGTTGCAATGTTCAGCACAGAATCACAATTGGATGATTTGCGGTAAGGCTTCACTCAATGTCAATAGATACCTTCGCAGTGACTGATCAAACTCAGCCCGATTCATCAACGGGATTGGCACCGGTATTCTGAACGCAATTGTGCCGGTCTGGGCTACAGAGACTGCCGAACACACTTCTCGCGGACAGTTCATCGCCATCGAGTTTACGCTCAACATCCTCGGTGTTGTTGTGGCGTATTGGCTGGAATTGTGGGCTCCCTACTCCTCTCCCAGTTAGTCTGGAGGCATCGTTCTAACAAGTAGTAGTGGTCTGTCTTTCATCGATGGCGGAAAATCTCCTATCCGTTGGAGATTCCCAATCGCCTTTCAGATTATCTTCCTGCTCGTGTTGTTCGCAGCTGTCTGGTTCTTCCCGGAGTCCCCTAGATGGCTAGTCAAGGTTGGACGGGAGAAGGAAGCGCGGTACATCCTCGGTCGTCTCCGTGGCAGCAGTGACGAAGATGCAGTCCGAGCCGAAGCCGAATTCCGTGACATCCAAAGCGTGGCCGAGCTCGAGAAGACGATAAGCCATAGCAATTCCTACCTTTCCATGCTTTTCGGCTACAAGTCCGGGAAGTTGCACCTGGGACGCCGCGTGCAACTGGTCATCTGGCTGCAGATTATGCAGGAATGGGTCGGAATCGCCGGTGTCACAGTTTGTATGTCATGCTGCCACCGTCAAACGCTTGTATATGATTCCATCCTGACTCATGTGCCCAGATGCACCCACTATTTTCAGCATTGCCGGGTTCGATTCGATGAAAAGTCAGTGGATCAGTGGTCTGAACAACATTTTCTACATGGTGCGTCCCCCTCATCCCATATCTATCAAACTTTTGTCTAAGTACAACTCTACAGTTCGCGACACTCATCTGTGTCTTCACCCTCGATCGTATCGGCCGTAGATGGACCCTCTACTGGGGATCTGTCGCCCAAGGAATCGCCATGTTTCTTGCTGGAGGCTTCTCCAGGCTGGCAATCAACGCTAGGGAGGCCGGGGATATGGGCAAAGCAAGCTCATACGGTGCGGCCGCCGCATCGATGATCTTCATCTTCACCTCAGTCTTCGGCGCCACATGGCTCACTGGTACTTTCACCCACCGGCTTCCACTCACCCACAACTTCCACTAACATCTCACTAGTACCGTGGCTCTACCCCGCAGAAATCTTCCCCTTAGCCGTGCGCGCCCGAGGAAACGCCTGGGGCGTGGTAGGATGGAGTATCGGAAACGGCTGGCTGGTAAGTGCCCTGTCCACAACCCTCTCGTCTGCTAGCGAACATCAAACTGAGACAGCATAGACCCTCCTTTGCCCGGTGATGTTCAGCTCCATCGGCGAAAAGACCCTGTACATCTTCGCGATCAGCAACGTCATCACCATCCCCATGGTCTGGGCTCTGTACCCGGAGAGTAACCAGCGCACGCTGGAGGACATGGATCTGCTTTTCGCGGCTGAGACGCCCTGGGTGTGGGATGCGGAGCGCACCTTTGCGCGTCTCAAGGCTGAGAATCCTGGGTATATTGAGACGGCTGGGCGGAAGAATAGCCTCCTGGATGCTGAGGCTGCGGCTGCTGGTAAGCATGCTGTGGAAACTACGCAGCATGAGGAACATGCTTCGTCTGAGTAGTATCCTCTTGAATGAAGACTTGGGCCGGTGCCTCGGTCTGAAAGATACGAAACGCGGCTTATGAGTCCAAGAGAACGGATCCATGTAATTGATGCTACTGACTCCCCATCGCTTCTATACCCCATGAACGAATAAATGTCAAATAACGCAAGAATCAAAAATCAAATAGATATTCAAAAGACCATAAACAAACCAGGAAAACCGGACTCAAGATAAGAACTACCTCCTATAAACACATCCCAATCCCAACCTTGCCCTACCCACGCACATCAACCCACCCGGCAACGGAGGCCCATACGCCCGCCGACACAGACACCCCCGTGTCAAAAGCCCACGACAACCCCGATACCCACCACCGCAAGCGCGAGTTTCAGTCCCATACGTATGGGTACAGGTGCAGGATTGGCTAGTCTCTCTTGCTCCGTCATAATGCGTAGAGTGGGTCAATTGCTGATGGTGATGATGGTGGTGGTTCCTGGCGTGACTGTGACCATGACAGGTGAGATAGGGTGGGTAGCCCTCAAAGCAGTGGGACTGAGCCCCGCGGTTGCAATGGTGGCTTGCGCTGGAGGTTTGTTGGTGATGGTGATGAGCGTGGCCGTTCAGCTGGTGCATTCCGTCGGCTAGTGGATGGCCGTTGCTGCTCAGTGTTCATATTAGTAACTGATGTGGACTGGCAAGGGCACCAAGGCCAGGCGTGATGCGGGAAGATATGTACGCACCTGTGGCAACAAGCTCCAATGCCTCGGTGGATATGTGAGCCAAGTGTCGAACATTCCATATCGCTGTCGTCGGTGGTGAGGCAATCTTGGCCGCCGATACAATAAGGATTGCAATAGTTGCCGGCTGGATGGTCGACGGTGTGTCGATGCACATGTTTAGACCAGCTGGATGAACGGATAGCCATTACAAAAAATCAATGGGCGATTATGTATGGATAACAAGCCAACTGGGTGGGAGACGATGGGTTTGACACTCGGTGTTGGACTCAATGCTGGGATCTACAGCAATTTAAGTGCCAGTTCGTTATTTGGGCCGATAGAAGAAACATAACCCTTCAGGCGATCGTGTAGCGAATGTGCCCGACAGGACTCTTCGTACAAGGTATAAGCTGTCGTGCAACATCAGATGTAGTTGGCCAGCCTAGCCGCCATTCTGGAACACTGGCGAAGAAGCCTTTTTCGAAGCGAGGTCGCACTACTTGAGGCTCTCCTGGCCCTATTCAAAAGCAGGTACTTGTTGTAGCGAATCCGAGGTCAATTCGGAAATGTTGTGTTACCTACTTGATTTTCTGAGGGTTGTCAAGGTGTCACAAAGAAGGATAGCAGTACGGGCAGCCGGTGTGCTCTATGACCATACAATGAGCCAAATGCAGTAGGTTAAGTTACTAGTTTAGCTGTCTCAAATCGTCCAGGTCACTCTTTCAATCAATGTTGAGGATATGACCAGACGACGTCGGAAGCTTCTTGCTGTAGCTCATCGAAGGAGCAAAGGGCTGGATCCACTCTTTCAAAACTGTTCGAAAGGTGTCACAGACAGCATCCACAGCCTGCGCATGAGAAGCACCGCAGCTTTCGATATAAACTAAGAAAGTCAGTCAGCAATGCTTCGCGCAGGTGTTCTTGTTGTGGAAATTACCCTTGACTTTCGGTTCTGTGCCAGACCCACGGATGGTGAATCGAACATCTCGGTCCAGCCATAGAGTCAACATCTGACTACTTTTATCAATTGGAAGTGCTGGCTTGTGATCCTCTGTGCCCGAATCATAGCCCTCCGTCATGTCTCTCCATCTCAAGATCTTGAATGAACCAAGCGATTTCTGTGTTCGGTAAGGCCCGCTCCTGATGGCCTCGAAAAGGCTTTTCGTGGTTTCCGGACTAGGCGATCGGAAGTAATTATTGAGCGTTTCAAAGTACCCAAAATCCTTGAACAGCTGCTGTAGCTTCGAATAAGGAGTGAGACCCTGAGATCTCCATCGAGCTTCCGCTGCTAGGAAAACCATGGCAGCGGTGACGCCGTCCTTGTCGTGGCACACGTCTGGGAACATATATCCCAGGGCTTCCTCGAAAGCAAAAGGTACATAGTAGCCTGACTCTTCCAGTCTCCGGGCAATGGTTCCCATCCACTTAAATCCAGTCAATGTCTCCTCAAAGTGGAAGCCCTTTGACCTTGCCATATTCTCGAGCATGCCTGTAGAGACTGCGGAGTTCAACACCGCTATGTGTGATTTGTCATTTCGACCTTCAAGCGAATCAAATAGATGCGACGCCAATAGAACGCCAAGGTGATTCCCCGTAAAGGTGAACCAAGAACCGCTACTCGATCATTAGTGGTTATTCCCAGGACGCCCTCGCATGCCGACTTACTCAACTTTCTCGGCGGCAGCGAACCGATCTGCATCCGGGTCATTGGCGATAATGAGGGTTTTGCCCTCTTTATCAGCTGTTTGCATGGCCAGGTCCAGAGACCCATTCTCTTCCGGGTTTGGGAATGACACCGTTGGGAAATCAGGCTTCGGCTCCACTTGCTCTGTTACAGAGGCGAAGTCGGTTATCCCAACCGAGCGGCATAGCTCGGGAAAGATCAGACCGCCCACCCCATGCAAAGGAGTATACATGAATGGTCGAGGGCTTGACCAGCTAGAAACGGTGGATTTCTAGGCGCGCGATTAGTCAATTATCCGAATGAGGGTGGCATGATTCTCACAGCATAGTTCCAAACGGCCTCGGTATATCGAGGCAGAATCGTCTGAAGAGCTTCAGCATGGAGAGACTCCGTGGGTTCTAGGTTGTTCCAAGCATTCGGCCAAGGTTCTAGGTTGCTCTCAATCGATTGCGCGATCTCAATATCCATTGGCGTATTGATCTGAGCGCCATTCTTGAAATATCTGGTCACAGTCAGCGTCGTCCATTGAATTCAAGGGAAGCGTGAGCCGAACACTTTGTAACCTGTACGCAGTTAGCCATCACAACTGAGATCCAGGGAGGCCTATGCATACCGTTGTCTTGTGCTGGGTTCTGGGGCCAAAATCATCTGTCAGACGTGTTTTGCCATTTGTCACTGCAAATCGAGGGAAAACATACATGGCTTGCGGTGATCATGACGCCAGCTGCAGCTCGCAAATGCGTCACACCAAATGGAACTGATGGTGTCAAAGAGGACTCTGAATAATACCAGACGGGTATTTTCATCGCAATGAAGGCATTCGCTGCCAGGGCAGCAAATTTGGCCGAGTTGTGCCGAGCGTCATGGCCAATGACCACACCGTTCGATGCAACATCGAAGTGTTTGTCTCTAATGTATTTGGCCAAACCTTGCGATGCCTGAATTACGGTCAGAGAGTTCATGCAGGAGAACCCTGCCGCCATCCGACCACGAAGGCCGGCTGTTCCAAATTGAATGCCTGCTCTTGTGTGGTTAGAGGCAGCGGTGCAAGAGGCGAAGAGTCTTATATGTAGAATACATACGCTGCCGAAGACGCAGCTCAAGCTCTGCAGTCGCTCCAGCCTTCTGTAGCTGCTCAATTTCAGCTCGTGTCTGGGGATTCTGCTTCGAAATCAGCAAACTTTGTCGTGTCATTGGAGCTACTTGTGAGCAGAGAATCATCTTACTCGGTCCCAGTCAAGCCATTTCTGAGCCAGTGAAGAAAGAGGTTCCTATAGAACACAGTACCAATGCAATCAGATATATATTCCGCTACCTGTGAAGATTCCTCTGGATTACCTCAATTGTAGACGCAGGAATCGACATGATGGATCATAGATGATGAATGGATGCGTAACAGACGATCAGATGAATAGACTATACAGATACTGCGATGGGTGGATGGCTGAATGGAATGTTGTGGATGGATGGGATGATGATCGCCAGTGCAATGGGGCACGTTTCAGATTCATGTGCTTCTGTCGGCTCGTCCCCGCTTGAGCAATCCACAGTCACCGCTTCCGCCCCGTAGCGACGCAGCCCGTTTCCGACGTCTCCAGACTTGTCCTTCATAAGAATCATCCTTGTTGTTTTCTTTTCTTTTCGATTCCCAGATAAGACGATGTTGGAGTCTGTCCAGCTTCATACTCGTTCCTAAGCTCGAGTCTATCGATCCAGCCTAAGACAACCTCGGGATGGCGGAGACACAGAAGGCGGCCATTACGCCCGTCTTCAAGACGCGGAAGGACGCAATCTTGTCACGGCGATACATTGAAGGTCAAATCGCCGATGGCAAGCATATGATCATTTTCGACGATCGAGTGCTCAAGGTGGATGCGTGGATCAAATTTCACCCTGGAGGAGACAAGTCTATTAAACACATGGTCGGACGGGATGCGACGGACGAAATCAATGCGTACGGTCTACTGATGAATCCGAGACGATCATACCCTGACCACTGACGTTCGCTTTGTGTAGGTTACATTCACCAGAGGCACGTCAGCGAATGTTGTCTTTCCAGATCGGTCGCATCCAGGGACCGTGGTTGAACTTCCTCCCTCCGATCCAGGGCGGGAAGTTCCGTCCATACCAGGGCGAGAGTTGTTCAAGCGAGGAGGACAGCACAGATCAGGATATCTCACTGCCCCCTTCTCCGGTATTTGATGCAGCAGACGCAGGAAACAAAGCGCCAGGAGTCCGCCGCCGAAGGAAATCGACATCGACCTCGGATACATCAGTCTCAACCACTCCCAGTGAAGGGTTCGAGCCGAAACCCTTCTTTCTTGATGCCCGAACTCAGGAGGAGATCGTCTTTGATGTCGCCAAGTACCCGTCCCTCGACACGGCAACTCAGGAAGAAATCAAGCGGAAGTACCGCGAACTGAATGAGCGGATCCGCGCGGAAGGCCTTTACAATTGCAATTATTTCTCGTACTTTATAGAATGCTGTCGCTATACCCTTTTCGCTACCCTGTCATATACATTGCTTCGCCTAGGGTGGTACGTGCCATCGGCCTTCCTTCTAGGGTGCTTCTGGCACCAACTCGTTTTCACAGCCCATGATGCTGGCCATATGGGCATCACTCATCATTTCCATGTCGACTCAGTCGTCGGCATCATCATTGCGGATTATTTAGGTGGCCTGAGCCTGGGCTGGTGGAAACGGAACCACAACGTTCACCACATTGTCACCAACGCTCCAGAACATGACCCCGACATCGAGCACATGCCGTTCTTTGCCATATCACATCGCTTCTTGACGAGTCTCCGAAGCACGTACTATGACCGTGTTATGCATTTTGACGCCATGGCGAAGGTCATGCTGCGATATCAGAATTATCTCTACTATCCCATCCTCTTGTTTGGTCGATTCAATCTCTACCGACTAAGCTGGGAATACCTGTTTTGCGGCCAAGCCCCAAAGAAGGGTCCTGCCTGGTGGCATCGCTGGTTCGAGATTGGAGGACAGGTATTCTTCTGGTATTGGTTCGGCTACGGCGTGATATACCGCTCTATTCCAGACTGGAGCAGCCGGATAGCCTACATCCTGGTTTCTCACATGGTCACTGCTCCGCTGCATGTGCAGATCACGCTGTCCCATTTTGCCATGTCGACCGCCGACTTGGGTATCCATGAATCGTTTCCTCAAAAGATGCTGCGCACCACCATGGATGTCGACTGCCCTACATGGCTTGACTTCTTCCATGGCGGACTGCAGTTCCAAGCTATTCACCACCTCTACCCTCGCATTCCTCGTCACAACCTGCGTCGTACCCAGCAACTCGTAATCGACTTCTGTCGCGATACTGGCATACCCTATGCCGTGTTCACGTTTTATGACGGCAACAAGGAAGTCCTTAGCAGACTCGGCGATGTCGCGAAGCAAGTCCGTATCCTTGAAGAATGCAGAAAGTCGTGCGCCGAGCAGGGCGTCTTCTCGGATCATCATCACTGAAAGGAGCTTTCCTCATCACTGAGACCGTCATCCCAGCAAGATGTCCGGTTTCATGGGTCTGCACCGTCATTGTACATTTTCCATCGTCGGTGGCTGTCTCAATCTTGGGTTTGGTCCTGTGTGTTATGCTTGCCAGGCTTGGTCGAGCAACTTTTAATGACATTATGCTTCTTCCTTCTGTTTGACGCTGCTAGACAATGGCATCAGAGCTGGCACTCGGTTGGTAGCACTTCTGAGGAGAGCGCTATACAGGTCTTTTTTTCATTGTTAGCATAGATGACTTGATTGATATGTTGTCGCTAAGACATGCTATGAATTCGTATCTGTAGTTTATTAAGGGACACATGGTAGACTGTACAAACGTGGAGTGTCTCTTTCGTATTTTCGTAACAGCTCAACCTGGCATGCCACCACCCCGTGCAATTTTTCTGGCTCTCTGTTGGCGTCTATTGTGATTCGCCCTGCTAGCCTTATTTTCTTCCTTCCTTTGTCGAGCCACAGCGGGGTTCTGGTTCTGCTCTCCAGAAGCTCCAGCAGTAGTCCCTCCTCTGCGAGCCCTGCCGCCCCCGCCCCCTCGTCGACCACCGCGACCACGTCCCCGTTGGGCACCTCCTCTGCCCCCAGAAGCAGAACCGGGCTGATCGGCGTCACTATCCGATTCACCATCTTCCCTAGGTCCAGGCTTCCTGTACGCCGTCGACGGCAGCTCAGGCTGCGCCAAGGCGCCGCCAGGCCCACCAGCCGCCATCGTGAATCGATCTTCCAACTTGGCCAAACGCTTGGGATCTCGGGCCAACATCACGCCCCAGCCTTCGATGGCCTCGTCGGTCATGCCGGTCTCGCGCTTGAGCGAGGCGCGGGGCTGTGAGCGGCGCGTGGCGGAATCACGGGCGAAAAGAGCCGGGTTGGCCTTGTAGGCTTGGAAGAGGGTCATGTCGAGGTCCTCGGCTCGGCGGGTGCGGATGTCGGTGTCTGCTTCGGCGTCTGTGGCTGCTGTTAGGCCGTCGACTGTGCCGCCTACGTCGGCGACGTCGTAGGTGTCGTCGTGCTCGTCGTCGTCGGAGTCGAAGGCTGCCAGGGCGGACATGATGGCTGCTTTGTTGAGGGTGTGCTGGCTGCGGTCGGCTAGGATGGCGTCTGCGGTGAGGGCTGCGTCTCCGCGACCGAAGCGCAGTTTGCCTTGGGTGGCTTGATCGGCTGAGCGGGCTAGTTCTGCGAGGTCGACGTCGGTGTCGAAGATGTTCTTGCGGGCTGGGGCTGGGG
>JACBAD010001724.1:0-14639 GCA_014281905.1 Aspergillus hiratsukae | reverse complement strand
GCGGGGAGGGGGCGTATTTGTCTGCGAGGATGGGGTCGTGCTGGATGGATGAGTAGGAGAGGGTTTGGAGGTCTGTTGGGAGTGAGGGGAAGGTTTCTGATGCGAGGAACTGTAGCCTTGTTCAGTGCCTCTCTATATACCTTTCAGGAGGGGTTGTACATCGATGAACTCGGCCAGCTCTTCTGGATTCACCCGAGGTGTATACTCGGAATCCGTGGTATCGGTACCACCTCCATCAGGAGCGAGTCTCCTAGTGCCGCGTTTAGATTTCTGTGCTTTCCGCTTGGATGTCCGGTTGGGTCTGCCATTATCGGATCTCTGCACGATTGCGCTGGAGAGACATTCCCGAAAGACCTCGTAATTGCTCCCCTCGCTGGTTCCACGCGAGGTCATCGAGGTCGCATAGACTGATGCTGAGTCGACGGCGTAGATGTGTCGTAGTTCTAGCAATGCGCGGGGTTGAAGGTGGTGGGAAAGTAAATCATCGCCGCCGTTCGTATCTAAATTGACATCATCTGTGTTGTTGTTGCCCCTACGAGGCTTGGGGCGATTATGTTAACGGCGCTTGAAGGAGATGCATCTCTGCTATTGATCTTTGGCTATCATTAATTTATATAATGTGAGCTGACTTATTTAATCCCGGAACAATGTGGAGTAGAGAAATTGTGATAGCTCTTGTTATCTATGGCACTCCCCGGCACCATGGATAAGGAGCTGGAGCTATAGTTCGACGAAACCAAAGCACACAGGATTGCAAAACCTGGAGAGCACTCCAACTTGAATATATTGGAGACTGAGCATAAATTCCCTCGAATATAGCCGGTATTTACATTGAGCCACCCGTCGTCCCTGACTGATCACCAGGACCCTTTGTATCATGGAAGTGACACGAAATGCCCTTCTGCAATCCCTCAGAGACAGACGCATTTACGGGAGTACCGATCTCCAAAGCCTGATGAATGCTCATAACAGTACGACCACCTTTCCGGATGCGAGCGAGGTGCTCCGACAGATGGTGGCGGTCCAGAACATGAAGGTGGTCGCATTCACCAACGGCACCCATTTAAAGATTTCCAACGCGATTCTGAGCTCAAAAGATCTTGCAATCCACACAGGAAATATCCGGGATATCATCTCTCTCGATGAACTTGGGCAATTCGGACCCTCACCGCGGTCTACCATCGTTTGGCGGACAGGGTTGGAAAATCTAATGCATTGAAACACATGTGGTTGGTCAGCGAAAATGCTTTCCATTTCACAGGAGCCCAAGTGTAGGCATGGACGCTGTCTATGTTGACCGCGAGAACTGCGGTTGGACAGACAGAGCAGTGCCGGAATTAGAGCCAACGGCCGTAGTGAGCAACCTCGGTCAGGTCGCAGACTTGCAGCCATTATAAGATCTATGGCGGAACTTATGAACGTACTCTACTGATGCACACATGTGCAGGCGAATTTGTCCCTTAGTCCATTTTGTATGGCTCAAGAAGCCAGTGCAGCAATACAGAAAAGTGATGTACGCTGTCAATATTTCCAAACGCTCCACAAAAGTAAGAAGGATTTGGGGTAAGTCAGCAATGGTTCATCTGACCTCCTATTTCCCCTCCAGGATCCATTGAAGAAATATGGATATCAGAGTGAATAAGGAGGAGTGATCAGTATGAAAGAGAAAAGAAGAAAAAAGATCAAGTCGCGGGAAGAAATTTCTGGTTTTATAGCGTTGATACTACTGCTTATCGATAAGCTCTTATCGATAATGATCCTCTCTTGGCGTGTTTGATTGTGGCCGCCTGAGAAGCATCACATCACTCTTTCAACTATGATCACAACAAGATTAACCTACTGGGTATTGGGGTGTTTTTACCTTGGATAGGACGGAAATGAGCAGACTGTGGGATCCCAGCAAAGCTGCTTGGTTATATCCTTTTCGCGTACGCCATCCTACTAACTTGTTGCCTGTATAATCGCTGACCGCTTCATGAACGTCCATAGGGGATTTACTACTTGGCATCGCACCGATTTCTATGGCCGCTGTTTCGGGCGCGCTTGATACCTATCGTCCTGCTTTCTGCATTTATCCTCTTCATCCTCTTTCTTTTCACATATCTGCCACAGGTTGCCTTTCTCGCGATCTTCCAAGGCGCCGGTGCCTGGGTCAACGGTGCATTTCTCGTTCTCGGCGAAGGAGCGGCCATTGTAGCGTTACTGTTTGAAGCATTTTTTGTCGACGAGACGTTGGTGGACATCTTCGATGCTGTTCTTGTCAACGAGGGCCATGGCGAGCTCGTCACCGCTTGTAGGGTCCTGTATCCCCAAGGCGACGACGTTCTCAAGCGGCTAGGTAAACCGACCCACAGCGCGGTGTATTCGCCATTTTCTCTGCGGCAGATCATCGAGTTCATAATCTTGTTGCCCTTGAACTTCATCCCAGTCGCAGGCACCCCGATGTTCTTGCTGTTGACTGGTTATCGCGCGGGGCCATTTCATCACTGGCGGTATTTTCAAATGCTGGATCTGTCCAAGAAACAAAGGAAGGAAAGGATCCGTCGACGGCAGCTTCAATACACTACGTATGTACCTGGCCTTGCATCGATCTATTCGATGAATCATTCTCTGATTATGGACGCAGATTCGGAACGGTTGCTCTGATCCTACAGCTGATCCCTGCCTTATCAATGTTCTTCCTCATGACAACTGCGGTCGGGTCTGCCCTCTGGGTAAGGGACATTGAGAACAAACGTGATGCTTTACTAGACCGGCATGACAGTATGACTAACGAGTATCATGATGATGACAATACAATCTGAACCCTTGGCCTGTTTGGCAATTACCACTGGTCAGGCCGAGACTAAATTTGGGGGTGCTAGTCCATGAATTGCATTAATAAAGAATCCTTTTAGAATCGGACAGTGTCTGATAGTCATTCGTTCTGGCGACGAAGTCTGGTTGAATCATAGATGTTTCAGTATGAATCTGATGTTTCGAATCTTCGTCCCATGTACAGCTTCTGATCGGCTCTTCGGAGGTTTTAAAACCTGACCATATCATCTTGGCTCCCCAGTAGTCTAATTGAAGAGGCGAGTTTATTTGTACTCGACCTCACGCGAGGACATACATATCACGTGATATGCGCACAGTCCAGACTCGTTCAGCATTACACTTTTTCACAGTCTCCAGAGCAGTGGCGCGACGTTCGTTGGACTTTCGGAATGTCTTCGCCCTTTGACAAGTAATTGCAAGCCTTGCTCACCAAGGTCTTGGTTCAGAACAACTCTGTACCTAGTGTTAGCTCTGCCGGAGTGCCTCATTGTACAATCCCGATATCGCCTCCACTTTGGGGTAGCTGTTTCATCACCTCCGCGAGTCTCCAGCCTCGTGGCTGTTGAGCAAACTTCGAACTTTTGAAAACAAAACTATGTCATCGCTTGTACGCGCGGATGATTTTTGTCTTCATCTTTGATTATTTCCTCTTCACTGAGCCATTTTTCATCCAATAGTGGCTCGCGTGGTGGGGTAGCGTTTATTCGTCTTTCGGGGTCTCTCAGGGAGTGAATACGCGAAGATCTCAAGGTCATACATACCTTGGACGTCGGCATTGTCATTCAGTTTGTTGGTTCCCTGAATCTCTGATCCGTCAGCAGTATCACCCGCCTTCCGGAGAAAGCGTCCGGGAGATCTGTTGGCATCATAGCGACTTTCATCAGGATTGAGTGCCTGAATCCCCCATGGTTCCGGCCTGAGGCATGGAAATGGTAACGAAGTCACTCGGATGTGCCAATGGACAACAAAACCAGACTTCGAAGAGCATGTGATGCTTGTAGTATACGCAAGGTCAAGGAAAGTACCCTGCTCCCGAATTCGGATCTTTATAGATCTGATCTTAATTAGAACCTCCAGGCTAATTTATCGGCTAAAGTGTGACGCAAGTGGACCACCTTGTCGGTCATGTGCAAGCTTGGACATCCCCTGTACATATGACAGACCAAGCAGACGTCGTGGCCCTCCGAATCGTCATGCAGAAGCGTTGAAGAGACAGGGACTAGCGGCTTCAGCCAGTGCTCCTACTACTGCAAGCTCTCCAAGTCCGTCGGACATCTCTCCGACGCTTCCACCAATATCGACGTTTCACCAGAATGTTGCATCCACTTCAATTGCATCTTCGGCAGAATCCATTTGCCCTTTGCCCACAGTGCGGCTGTTGATCGATGATTTCTTCACGTATATTCATCCATTGGTCCCCATCCCTCATGAGCCCTCGTTCCGCGCCGCGTTTGAGCGACGGGAGGACGCCACAAATCCGACGTTCCTGGCCCTCCTGGCCTCGATGATTGGGACCCTGGTGGCATCCTTCCCGAGGAGACCAAAGCTTCATCTCAAGACCGAGGCAGAGAAAGCGGCTTTTCCCCATTCCGTTGCCTTGGTCACTCGCTGTCATGATGTTGCTGTGCAAGCTCGAGGGGTCGGGTACCTGGATCGGAGCGCCACAGTCTATGATGCTGCCATCAGCTACTTCCTCGCTCTCTGCTCGGGTTATATCTACAACATCCGGCGATGTCGGGTCTACCTTGCGGAGAGCCGCACGATGTTGCATGTGTACGATCTCTGCCGGCAGTCGACCATGCGGTCGCCCTTCGGGGGTCCAACAAGCCCGATTTCTTCTTCGTCGGGTGTATCACAGGATCGGCTCAGTGGTCCCGCTGAGACCCCAGTGGATTTGATCGAGCAGGAGCTCGCGCGGCGACTGTTCTATGTGACACTAGCCGGCTACAAATCACTACAGCAGGTGGGCTCCTCTGACACCCCGATCTATCTGCCTCCAGAGACGCCGACGGAGCGCTACCCACCGTTACCTCTTGAAGTGGACGACGAGTTCATTTTCAGAACGCATGTCGAACCTCAGCCAGCCAACCGCGTTTCGCAGCTTGTGGGTTTCAACACCAACGTCCGGGTCTATAGCTCGTACAACTCCCTGTCCGCTTGGGAGATTGCGTTCGGCAGCGGGCAAATCTTTGATTGGGGGCGGCAACGGGCTCTACTATTCGAATGTCTGCAAAATTGCAAAGCGGCTTTGGCCAATGTGCCGCCGGAGCTATCACTCCACCTTCACCGCAACGATTCCGCGGATGCGGCTGAGGATCCCTGGATGCGCGAGCGTCGCCATATCCAGTACGAGATCCAGAAGGCCAATATCTACGTGAGCCAACTGGCCACCAGATCCTACTTGGTGGAGAAGTACTGGAGTCTCTACAGCATCTGGAAGATGTATCACCGGTCCTCCGAGGAGGGAGGACCCGGGACTCCAGTGAAGATGGAAGGCGATGCGCACGAGGGGCTTGACGACGCCGCTCAAAGCGACTACATTGGAAAGACCATGGCAGAAGAACGCCGCCTTGTAGTCGGAGATTTGTTCGTATTGCTACGGTCCGTCAACGAGGTCAACATGGAGCCCAACGGTGCCAGCTTTGTATGTTTCAGTCCTACTTCCCCTTCCGGACCCTAACTAACCGGCCGTCAGACTGGTAAAGTCCGCCAAATCGCGTCAACCTTGCTCAATCTTCCCCACTCGCGGACCGAGCCGACCACCTTTACACCCTCCACCCCAGGCCCCAACCCCATCACCCTCACCGAGGCAGAATGCTACCTACATGCCTTCATCGACACCCTCGTCCGACTGGAGGGACTCGCGGCGCCCACGCCAGGCACGTCCGGGCCAAGCCCCGACAACAGACGTAGAATGAGTTATTTGAGCGACCGGGACCGAGACGAGGAGGAGCTGCGCCAGTGGGCCAGTCTGAAAGACTACCAGGCGAAATTCAGCCTGCTTTCTGATCTTTGATTTTGGCATACTTGTCAGTTATCAGTGTAATGTAGACTATAGTAATTCAAATATTCACAGCGGATTTACGGTATACCCCGGGATGAGGACGAATTATCGAATGAATGGCCAAATTAACTACGTCCAGGGAATTAGGATTATACTTTATTGTACAGTGTCAACGCATCTAACACATTCCCAAAGCCAAAGAATCAACCGGCTAATTTCCCCGCAAAGTAACAGTCTCCCTCTCCGTCTGCGTCATAGTCTGAGTTACAGTCTCTCTCTCCGTCTTAGTCACTGTCTCAGTCTCTGTCTTGGTGGTGGTCACAGTCATCACCCCCGCAGGTGCAGGCGTAGGTGTAACAGGCACAATGGACAACTGGACATCACCCGGATCTCTGAAGGGGACAGTAGCTGTAGCCGTAGGTGCAACCGTAGGTATGGTCTTTGAGTCCAACCCCGGCTCAGCCTCCGGAGCACTGGCAGCTGGAATGGGAATTTCAGTAGGAGTGCTGGAAGCAAAGACGGCCACGCTCTTGGTTATGGTTGCTGTGGCGTGGATTATGGTTGTATCGTCTGTTTCGATAGGGGTAGGAGGCGGAGCAGACGCAGGGCTGCTTTCTACGTTTGGGTCTGGCTGCGTTGTCGTTGCCGTTGTCGTGGGGGTCGGTTCTGCGCCCGGTGTAACCAGGACAATCACCGGTGTGAGGACGGGTGTGTTGAGACTGTCGGTGCTGGCGGTGGTGCTAGCGATCTGGATCTGACTGCTTGTGATTTCTCCGATGAAGGGCGATGGGGCTGGGGGTGTGCTTGTACTTTCGGCTGTGCTTGCGCTTTGTTTCATGGTAGGTGCGGTTTGTGCACTGGAAGTGCTATGGATCTGGCCTGCTGGCTTTGTGGGCGTAGATTCTGGTAGAGAGGTTGCAAAAGATGCTGTTGAAGAGGAAGAAGAGGTGGCTGTATTTGCCTCGGGTAGTGGCCCTACCACGCCGGCGGCCAGGCTGGACGACGTGGTCTCTGTCACCGTTGGCGTCGAAGTAGTTTCTGGCAGAGACGTTGCAAAGAAAGTAGTTGAAGTAGACGAGCTGGTCGTCCCGCCATCAGACAAGGGTCCAACGACACCAATGGTTAGGCTGGATGTCGTGGTGGGTGCGCTTGCCGGGGCTGCGCTTGGTGAGATGACAGCGATTGAAATGGGCGTAACTGCAGAAAGCTGAGGTGAAGATCCTGCCGTCGGACTGTGCTTGATAACAGGCATCGAGGTTGAGGTTGTAGACTTGGACACACTCGGAGTCGGGAGTGAGTGGGACGCCGAATGAGAGTGAGAGGTTGTCGGAATGACACCCTCAGATGACTTCGACGAAGGCAAAGTAGCTCTTGCAGACGAGGGAGCAGTCGCAGACGCATGCTTCACCCCTGCAAGTGTGGAAGAACCGGGTATCTCAGTAGATCTAGACGTGCCACTATCCACTGTTGCAGGAGAACTGTCCGCTGTAGACGAAGGCAAAGGAACCTCTGCAGACAACGACGGAGTAACTGTCCCCGAATGCCCCTCTGCTGGAAGCATCGAGGAGCCAGGAATCTCAGTAGAGGTATACGAAGCCTGTGGCACCGCCGCCTGAGTACCATCCGCCGTCACCGAAGGCGTGACGGGAATGACGTCCAAACCACCATTCGCTTCATTCGAAGCCGCTGGTACATGCACACCAAGTGGCGGCGGGCTGGGATATGCAATAGGTCCAGGAGTATGGCTGTTTTGTTCCAGATCTCGAACCTTGGGGATGAACTGGGCGATCGGACCAGCCGAGCACGTTATGGCGAGAAGAGTGAGCGCGATGTTGAGGTAGATTAACTGCATTTTGACAGTATTGAGTATGAGGAATTGAAAATATCAATAACGACGGCTGTGGCTAGAGAAAGTATGCTTGATAAGAAATGAGAAGCCTGAATGAGTGGATGGACGTTTCGTGCGAGGAACGTCGACTCGTACAAATTGAGCATTATGTGGACAGAATGAGACCAACAAAGAAAGAGAATAAAGAAAGTGACAGAAAACGAGTAGAAAGATAGACTGGCCAAAGAACAATCCCTGGCAGACAATGGAGGTTATAAGAGCATTGAGGCTCCATGGCGACAGATGCAGAAACCAAGGGTCTGGACCATTACCAGATACTGGGGCATGGCTAGGAATAGACAATCCTGGCCTGAAGAACAAACGGCTAAATGCATTGTTGTGGATCTTCTTGATTGTCTCAAGCCTCGATGTCAAAGAGAGATGGTTGGTCATTGAGACGTGGATGGATGGCGCGCGACAAAGAAGCGCCGGACGGTGTTGCAGGAACCGCCCACCCTGGGACTCTGCAGCGCATCATTGGCAATGGTGACTCAGCTGGATCTCTTTAATTAGACCAGATTATTTAAAGATCCTTTGATCTGTCCATTGAAATGAAGAGAAACTAGTTTCTTTGAGGATCTATGCGTTGCCATTATTACAAGAAGCCATTGTTGCTTGAATCAGGTTTGTAGAAGACGAAAGGCTTTTTGATACTTATTGGAGAACGATTGCGAGTCTAGCCTGGTAGCAATCTCGTTGATTCGTGGCTATCATATACTCATATTCATATCTCATATCTAACGATAAAGCTAATGATTCGTCCTTAACCTGCATCATGACATAATCAGCTCAAAGTCACCGTGAATGGCTTGCCAATACCCTCAAAAGACTTGATCTGGCCCTGGACATTCTTTGCATCGCCATAATAGTGCAAGCGATACGTTCCAGCCTGGAGCGCCTTTGGGTTGTCGACGCTGTAGTAGTCATCCTCAATCTGCCATTCGAGGGTCACCTCACTGTATCCCATGATAGTATTGGTCCGTTCCCAATGATAAAGCAGGTTCCAGTCATTGTCAGTACGCACGACTTCCCACGTGCCTGAGGGATTCTGCCACTCGACGGCTGCAAAGGTGGATCCCTGACGCAGGTTGTTTCGCGGATTGGCTCCGACGAATGTCGTGTTGACAGTCTCGCCAGGCTCGTACGTGGACTTGGCTGTGGAAGCGACCACGTCGCCGAATGATTTTCCAATCGGAGCACTGTCGTATACAACACCCGGGATGAAGCTCAGTGATTTGTTGGTGTTGACGGGCGGCTGCAGTCCGGTGGGCATCTCTGGTAACGTGGCAGGGTTGGGCGAATCGCCTAGATAAGGGAGGTAGGAGAGGGTCAGATTGATGTATGCGGCGAGCGTGTTCGGCCCGTAGAGGGTGGAGGCACCCTCGTAGCGTTGGATACTGTACTCTTCCTCTGTCGTAACGTAATGAGCGTAGCTGTTTGAAGGAGCCCCCAGAACGACCAAGGGACTGTCAACGGAGAGAACGTCTTTGGCTGACTTTGCAATGGCGTCTTTCCAACGCCGTCCAGACATGGTTGTAGCCTCACTCGTAGAGATGATGAGGAAGAGCCGACCTACTCGGAGGACCTGGATGTCCACAACATTCGGCTCCCACGCATACGGCTGAGTGTTATCTCCCACGTCCAGGAGGATATCCTTGGGCGCCTGGCACGCCTGCTGTTCTGGCGATGGCTGATGAACAAACGCTCGAGCGACATACCACAGCGGGTTGGACTCGGCGGGAGTAGAGCTATTCTGTGTGAAATCAAATAGGCCAGGTCCGTCAGTCGTACCGGCTGCAAAAGAGAAGCCCAGTGCCGCCGAGCATGTAGTCAGCATACTCGAATTGAACGGCGACTGGAATGTGTAGCCAGCAAGATCGCGGTAAGCGTGAAAGGAGCGAACGTTAGAGCTTCCAGTGATCCGAGTATTACTCGCATCCATCTGGCTATACAACTCCTTGGCCGCGGCGTACTGACGTCGTCCGATCTCAAAGCAGCTCTTCGCACCGTTATCCTTTTCGCGGAAAAAGGGCCCGCGACCATGGCAGTCCTCGGTCTTGCCGCCACAGGTGCTGTCGGTGTAGCGGCACATCTGCCCAGATCCATCCTCACACCATGCGCCCAGCACATTCGGACTCGTATCGCCAACGTTGGACTGGGAGAATCCGGCTACGAAGTCGTCGGCGAAATTCGCATCGCCCTGGACGCTCCGCTCAAAGAGGTAGGCGGCGACGCCTTTGTTGTCGCCTGTAGTAAGGGTGTTGTTGTTGTAGAGGGAGGTGCCGTGCACCGGGAAGAAGGTCAGGATGGCCGTGGTCTTGTTGTCCGACTCCCTGTCGAATCGCAACAGGGTCATCGTTTTGTCTACGTTGGCCGAGTAGCGTGCCTTCTCTTCCTCCGGATTGGCGTCGTAGGCATAAGGGCTTCGGTTGATGTTTGCATCCTCGAGATCGATGGAGCCGAAGCTCAAGCGACCGGGGGCCAAGCTTTCATGAGCGCGTTGGATGGACAGGACCACGCCGTCGACGATAGCCTGATAGCTCTGCTTATCGAACCCCTTGCTCGGAATCTGCGGAAGTAGATAGTTGTTCCAGGCGCCAGGCCCTGAATGAGAATGCGTCCCAGTCAAGGCGACATTGCGCTCGCCGTATCGCGCATAATCACCTCCGAGATTCGCGAGCGCCTGGAGGACTCCATGCCGCACGGCAGTGTCACCCGTCACCGCGTCGATGACAATGTAAATAAATGTGTCATCTGGTTGATTTGGATTTGCGAAGATGAAGGAGCGGGAATAAATTCTCTGTCGTAGACCTGTGCCAATCTGATCCAGCATGGCATATCCGCTGAGGGCTACCTCCACCACCGGGCTATCACTGTAGTCAGCGGCATGTCCATCATCACGAGGAATCGTAGCATGGAGCAGAATAAATTATCAGTACCCAGTGATGTCTGCCTTTCCCGCCCCCAGCAGAAAACCACTATCATCGGAGACCTGCTCTGCCGCCCTGTGTTCCCATCTTGATCCCTTGCCAACAAAGTCGAAGCTGGGCGGTGGATTGTATGTCTGTACAATCGACAGCAGCTGCAACAGTACAAGGGCCGTCACAAGAGTCCCGGCCAAGGCCACTCCGAATCTGAAGTTCGCCATGCTTGCGGACGAAACTGTGTGGACAGTCCAAACTCACAGGTTATGCGGGTCGGGATGTAATGACATCAGTAAGTAAGTTTGTTGCGCGGGAGTCGCGGTCTTCTTATCGATCGAATCGAATCACATTATTATTCTCCGGACGGCCCGTCTCACAGTGTCTAAGCGAAGGCCAACAGGAACAGGATTGACCTCGTACAGCACGCAGCGCATGACCAGTCAATCAACAGGATGCAGCAGAGGGTAGCATCGCTTGTGGCCGTCGTCACTCGTCACGCTGCTCCTTTGCCGCTATACTCAATTAGGTACATGGTCGTTCATCCCCCGCTATCAAAATACCGTAAGGTGTGCAGAAGACGGCAATTATTGGCGCCGATGAGGTCGAATCGTGATGAATGTTTATCAGTGGGTCATTTTTAATTTATGTTGATGGAAAATCATAGGGCGAGGGACCCTGCAGGCTTGTCACGCTGTTCGTCAGACGGAGATACTTCCATTTCAAGCTACGAGTGTTTCGGTATGCATCTTTAGTGTCTAGGCTTTAGGCTTGTTCTTTTAGTCCTCTACATTGCATACTTCTTTGGGACAGTCGACAAGCTGAGATGCAGATCGCATTTGAAGCTATATCAGGGCTGTTATCAACCAAGAAAGTGAGCAGTATGCACTGTCAGTAGCTTATGTATCCCCCTGACAAGCTCCAATCGAGCTCTGCTATGCTACAGCAAGAGATCCCCCAGCAAGATGCCCTGCTTCTCAGGCATCCAAGCATTCAAGCACTTCCCAAGCAGCCTTAACCCTTTTAGGCAGTCCACTATGCAACAGATGAGCCTGTGATATCTTTTCCAGTCACCCAACCGGGGCCAGTAGTGCAGCACAGAATCGCCTGCAGAACTGTCTATTCACGCCAATAGACAACTTCTGCGCATCAGTCGTCTGCACTCCTGCACCCCGGTTCGATTCCGCCTCTGGTCGTTTCTCCTGCCAACAATTTCAACGAAACGGCCATGGGGCGGACCAGAACAGTCCCTCTTCGTCTCCTCCACATGTTTCTCGGAGACGGCAATCCGTTTTGCTTTTCGGGCTCCATTTCCCTGGTTTGCTTTTTCTTCCTGTGCGTCGCAGCCAGCTCTCTTTTTCTTTAGATCTGTTGCAGCCGGTGCGGTCGTGGGCCTTAACTCCAGGCCATACCGGTCACGACCTGACGGAACTGCCATCCCTCTTGTACTTGTTGGCCCATCCGCGTCACGTTGCACCTGAATGTTGTTAGCTCATGAACCACTATAGCAAGCGTCCATAGTCTAGCTAGCACAACTGACGGTGATCAACAACGTAGTAGTGAATATTGCGGGGTATTCATGGACCGCGGACAGCCATACCTCGATGACTCAATTATCAGTTGCACTCAGAACACCAACGCATTGGCAGCTTCCATATCACCTCATGCCCAAGCTGACACTCGGCCTATCATCTGAGATTGAGCTGTGCTTTTATTGGTGGTCTCCGATAATCAAAAATGAGAAGCCTCGTCTTCTCATCTATCTCAGATATTGATAGTTATGCATTGAATGTCCTGCTGACTTGGCTTAATATAAGTTCCAGAGTGGTACTCCACATGATGTCACTTAATTTAACCTGCAGATACTACCAAGGCCTGCAGGTATGAAGGTAGTCTTTCAGTCACCGTGCACCGTTGACCTCCATATCAATCTTGCAAGGTGAGAGGTCGATCGACAGTATGCCTCAATATCAGACAGACTTTCAGTCTCATGACACATACTGATTTGCAAAACAATTGACATTGCCATTGGTATGTTCACTCCGTCAGAGAGGTAATTGAGCTCTCAAAGGTATCTTTGGCGCACGATGAGATGTTAGGAAATACGGGCCGTGGAGGATAGATCCGCTGACTAAGCACAGTCCGTCTCACCGCCCAGGACAGTAGCAAAATGACGGCTTCCGCGTTTTGTCGCAGCTGATTGAGAGCTCTTTTGACAGAATAATATCACCAGGCATTCTCCAACGCAATACTGAGATCTCAATTGTTGTCGAATTTATTTGTCTACAAAATGGCCCTCATTAACGAATCCCACGACTCCCTCCCTTGTAAGTCTTCCCGTCTCCCATACGGTTCTTCGGCCAAGCTCCTGACCTGTGACCAGACATCGACGCTGAGCCATCTGCTCAAGCACGCGCAGCTGCTCAGCAACTCATTGCAGCGGAATTACCTCCCGACCACGCCTCGACTCTTCACCCATCCATCCCTGAGGCCCCCGAACCGCGATTCTCCCCTCTTATACAGCAGGAGCTCGACCGCAAGGCCGCCGGGCTGCCCTTGACGGGTGGAATCGACCTGTCACGCTACGAGGCGCCGGAGCCGCCTGCGCGCTCGACGGACGGAGAAGTCCCTGATCTGGATGCATGGCGGCGCACCCTGCAGAGAGCGTACACCGCCAGCTCCCATCTCTCCATGCGACACGAGAACCTGGCGCTGCTGGAGGAGTACGGCAAGAACGCGTGGCTGATTGGTAACTCCCAGCTGGAGGATATTCTCCGGGGTCTGGAGAAGGAGTTGGCTGAGACCAAGGAGGCGGCGGAGGCGGTGAACAAGCAGAGGAAGATGGCCCAGGAGGCCAGCCAGGGCGAGATGGTGACTCTGGAGGAGACTTGGAAGCGGGGCGTCAGTGCCATTCTTGACGTCGAATTGGCCTCGGAGGGTCTGCGGCTGCAGATTCTGGAGCAGAGACGTCGGCTTGCGCAGCAGCAGGCGCGGTAGTGATCGATGTCGTACGAATCGATATTGTGCAGTGGGGTTCCACTTGAGTCGCCGGCGCAATAGGAAATCTGGCGAGGCTGGCTTCACCATTTAAGCACTATGGCCGGTTCCTGTTCAAAACTACCTTCAGCAGTCGTCTTGCACCGCTCATAGGGCGAACACCCCAAGCCCGCATACTGGCCTGCAGAAAATCCCTGGCAGGCACCATCTGGTGCCGGAGCAGAGCGGTGGTTCGTTTCAACCAAGAATTTTAGTTTGGTCGGAAGAGCTTGAAGCATTTACGGCAGGAGTAACGCAACTCCTTCAACTCTACCAACTCGTGACAATCCTGCGAGTTGTGGGTACAGTCTACATAGAGGCTCGGTGGAGAGACACTGAAGAACCGGTCAATCGGTCATCCAGTGGCGGGACTGAAAACATTGTTTCATACACATTGTCCTCCTTGGACGTGGAGTCGATGTCTAGACAGGATGTGCGATGGCAAACTGCAATTCATATCGATGTCCGTCGCAATAAGCTTATGATGTGCTATTCGAAGAATACCACTTAGAAGTAGCCAGCAGTAAGCAATGCAAAGCAGATTATACCATATCAAGTACATACACGTACGAATTTCATTGACAACCAGATGCTATGCTACGGTCACAACTTCTTCGAAGGAACCACCAGATTGACATCCACCCCCTCCTCAGAAACACTAACCACGCCCTTCCCCCTCACCGCAACCGCAGCAACGCTCTCCTTCCCAACACTCCGATTCCACTCCAGCACCTGCTTGCACATCCCCTCCAGCGTCGTAATAGGCGCAACATAGCCAAGCCCCCCGTCGGCGGGTGCCCTGCGCGCGCGCGAGTCGTCCGCAAAGGTATGCACGTCCGAGACGGCGAATAGACCGGGCTGGAGCTGCGCGAGGTCACCCGTGATTCTTGGCAGGAGACGGGGCAGGTAGAGGTGCTGGAGGAGGGCGTACCATTCCAGCAGATGCGAAAAAAGGAGTAAGGGGACGGGGGGG
>JACBAD010001725.1:0-14658 GCA_014281905.1 Aspergillus hiratsukae | reverse complement strand
GAGCTCCTGAATCTTGCGGCCTTTGAAGATTGGGTTCGGTTCAATCTTGATAGTTGGCTCGAGGTACACCTCAGCGGCGAAGACACTTGCCGGCAGTTGGACAATTTGATTAAACATTATTATGGTGTTGCATCCCCACTTTACTCCCGCAACCCAGAAGCCATATCAGTTATGCTCCTTACTATCCTAGAATTGTGGATCGCTTGCGACAAATCGGCATTTAATATTCACCCTCTACTTGGTGATTATGACAACTGCATCCCGATGGACATGTTTGAGTCGCTCGTGCACCTTTTTTAAGTCATTTCGTTCTCTCTTAAATAACATCAATATAATTTCAGTTTCCTTCCCTCCTTTCGTTAATGGTACAGTCGGCAGCTGGAGCATTGTACATGTCCACACAACGTACACCTCCCAGGGCTTAGCAAAGGGTTCATATCAGCCCCGCAAGCGCAGCAAACCCACCAGCCGTTCATCGCTGGACGTTTTCTATAGACGGCTCTGTGCACCAACAAAACTGCCTCGATTCGATCATTGGAGCGGTGCCTGGCCCATGCAAGACTCGTCATTTTACTGTGGTCTTCTACACTGGGATCGGCACCTGCTTCCAAGAGCTTCTTTACGACAGCCAATTGCCCATTAAACGTAGCAGCAATAATGGCAGTCGCACCAGTGCGTTTATCAGGGATATTTACCGAGGCACCATTGGCAATGAGGCGATCCACAACAGGCAATATGCCGAATAGCGAAGCGAAATAGAGAGGCTCAGTTTCTTGAGCATCTTCGCTGGGCACTCCACCCTGTATCACCTGAACCCAGGACGCAAAATTCCCACCATTCTTCAGTTCGCGTGTCGAAAAAAAGTCCATGATCTCGTCTATCTCTGAGGTCACAAGGGAAAAGCCAGCAGGGGCATAGCAGCCGCAGTGCTGCGCCCATGCGTGAGCGGAGAATGACAGGAGCGGGAAATGTTCAAGGCGCTCGTTGAGTGAAATGGTATTTGAGCACGGCGCGCAGAATGCATCAAACATGATGTATGTTAGGCATTTCTGATAGATATTTCGCGCAGCTGAGTGCTCATTCGGGCTGAAGAATGATGCTGAACCATGCTGAATATCGTCTGATGTGAGGTATGTTTTGACAGATGAGTGAGCCAGGGTCACAACTGTTGTGACCTCATCATATACAATCAATCCTTGACATGCTTGGAGAATCAGATTTTGATCGAAGAGTCTGCATTCATCATCAAGAAAGCGATCACCCCTCTCAACCGCCAGTGCCTCATTCAGTGCCGGTAAAGTGAGCGCCTCACGGCTGTAGGTTAACCAGAGAAAGGCCTCCTTCGCGAGTTCCCGACAATGAGGGGGGATCTGACATAGAATAATTTCGTATGTCCCGTTCAAGTCTCCTGGGATTCTCTCAAGCGCTGACGAACATTTCTTCCTGTTTTTTGACCGGCCAGCAGGTCAATCTGACAGCGGACATATCGAAACCTTTGTAAGACATTAGCCCAGTTGGAAACCATGCTTGTAAATAACTTACATTCCGTTCGCTTTTTTCATGAGCGTTTCACTTATATCACGCTTTATGTCGGGTGGAAGACGACGAAGCGTTGGCTGGACTTGTAATTGGGAGTTGACGAACGCCTGTATGTCACCTTCATTTGAAGAAGGTTTCATCACCTCCCTGAGTGTTCGGGAATCCTCTCCCACGGGTGCTGTGCTGGTCACCATAATATAGGAGCAGGGCAAGGTGTTGATTAGACGAAGCATTACGCTTAAAATCTCGTCGGCCTCATCGCTCTCATTTGTGGCGTCAACAAATATAAAGACCTTCTCCTGGGACTCGGAAAACAATGACAAACAGTCAATTAAATAATCAGTGGTGAGTGGAGTTCCCTTCGCGAATTCGGCCTCCAGCACCTCCGTGGCACGGGTATTGACATCCAGGGCTTGCGCGAGCAGGCCTCCGAGAAGCCGGTTCAATTTTTGGGATGCATCTAGATGGAATGAGCAGTAGAAGTATAGTACCGCCATTTTTTCTGTTTTCTCTGCGCTGTTTTTGGCTTCCTCAATTGCTGTCGAACAAAGAACAGTCTTTCCAGATCCGGCTGATGCAAAAAATATATGTTACAATTGTCAAGCAAAAGCAACTTGGGTTTGAACTTACATTTCCCTTCTAGATAGAGAAATCTTTCTTTCCTTACCCCCGAGAACCATTCCTGGTAGGGCCCATCGATGAACCAACGCCCTGTGCCAGCATGGTGTAAAGATCGCGCTCTGCAGTGCATCGATTCGACATCTACTGGACATAACCAATTCTTGATCTTCTGCTTTGATTTGCCTGAAATCGCCACCATTATCAGTCATCGAAATTACAAGAGTTTGCGTTCTCCTTACTTTCGTGGTGTTCCTTCATCTCCCTGCCCATGTCGGTCAAGAGGTTTATTGAGTGTGACATCTCCTCCTCAATTGCCCTTCATCATTTATCAGCCCTGATTATATCAAGTACAGGTCCAATGAAACATACCTATTGTCTTTTAGTAAGGCCATGATCAATGATGTTTTGAGCCTTTCTAATTGCTGGATGTTTCCCTGCAGCTTTGCCTTGCGCTCCGGCCAGCCTAACTGCCGCCAGAACCGTTCGCCTCGCGACATCCTGCTCTCGAGATCATCTATCAATTCTTCCAGTGTACCTGTAGCAGCAGGCACAGTATCCTGGAAGGGCTTCGATGACAGCATCCTTGTAAGACTCGGATCCTTTTCAATTTGCTCAAAGATTGCCTTGAGCGCAAAGAGCTCTCCGAGTAACTCCCTGATCTCGTCATGCGCACATTTGACCTGATTGCTGTACTTGCATACCTTTCCGACAACTCCAATGGTTTGGATAATCAATCCGGTTATTGATACCGGGTCTGCCATGGGGACGTTCAGGAAGAAGCAAGCAGCGAGATGGTTCGAACCCAAAAAGGGGAAGGTCGCCGACACACAAAGACAGTTCTCCCCTGAAGCAAGGAGGGAATTGAGACGGTATCATGGAGGCCTACAGTCGGTTTTTAAGACTTACCCTTCGTGAGCTTGGCAAGGGTGATAATCAGGCTGGGAGGCTGAGATGAGTTGTTCTCTGCGGGGTAAGGCTTTGTTCCAGGCTGTGCTTGATGTCTGACTGGGATTTGCCCGCACCACTACTCCGGACCATTTGCATTTTGTTGGTCATGTGGGAAGAATTGTACCTCTTCCTGCATTTAGAGACAGTAGATGATGAAGTAAAGGCTGCAATAACGAGATTTCGGATGGCAGATTCCAAAAGAAGAGGTATCATACTCGCGGTAGTTAAGCAGCTAGATTAGACTAGGGACCCCTCTGCCTTATATAAATATACTGTTCTCAATGCCTCCTACATAGTATCTATAGAGATAATAAGCACTTCTTTTATTCATGCCTTATCATCTGGGTCACCTATCTCTAGATCATACTAAGCCAGGAACTTGGTATGACTATGAACGTGGTGTGGATATACATGTATTCTATCTAGTCGAGGCTACCTACATTCAGCGTACTTTGGTTCGTTGACAGATGGTAATATATGTATGTCGACGATTTTCAGGCGAAACAAAACCAAGACTGCTCGGCTATGTAACCATGAAAAAGAGCCGGAGTGGTTCAGAGTGGCCAGACAACGTCATGATAATATGCAACATAATCATGAACACCAATACCATACTCATTAAGCTTCTCTGTAGCAGACTTCCTCTCGGCTGTCGTCCTCTCACGCACTTCCCGAGCCTTTTCTGGGGTCATGAATGTTCCGTCATCATGCTCAGTTGAGCGCTCAGAAGGAGCGGCGGCCCAGTCGCGTCGCTGTGGAGGAACGTTTCTAGTGGAACAAATTCGGTAATGGGGGTCAACTAACCACAGAGTAACGAAGCGTACATGCCCTGCGCGAGAAGGACCCTCCAAACTGAACGATTCAGATTTAGACCGCAGGGTATTGGCCACACGAGAAATCGTCCCGATGAGATGGTGATAGCACCCAGAGTCTGCAGAGCCTGTGGAAGCTGCCAGCATTCGTCGTCTTCGGGAACATCACAGTCCGGGATATCCCAAACCTTGTTAATGAAATCTTCGTTATTGACATCGAAAGAATTATTATCAATGACTGCCTCCTGTTCGAAGAATATCTTTGCTCCGCTGATGTTATCTACGTCGTAGTAATAGACTGCGGTTGCGACTATGTGTTCATTGAGCATGCCTGCCACATGGAATTCCTGATCGCCAGCGTAGGTTGGATGCTCAGGCGTGAGCTCAATGCTAGTCACCTGCACGATAATCTGAAGGCCCTCGGTGCGGAACCTCTCCTGCAGTGAAATAGAGTAGTACTGATGGTCTGGGTCTTGAGGTAGTGCACGTTCAGGGGAAAAGTTGTCATATTCTGGGAGGATTGCTCGACCGGTGTTGCGTCCAGCTTTCCAGTCGGAGTAGGTAAACGAAATGCCTGGCTCTGGGTTGTGGAAGACATACCGACTCCACTTATCCAGCACAAGGTCGATTACTTTATCTGGGGATTCCCAGTCTTCCGGCGCCATACTGGCCAGAAGGTCGTAATCGGGCTCATCATAAAATCGGCATTCCTTGGGGTAGTCAGGAAGAGATAGGCATTCTTTGACCTTGGAGCGAATCCCGTCCCATTCCTCGTCGCTGACTGCATTTTGACGGCGGTCGCCCGATTTCCAACCCCGGATGCGACCGAACCAGCTCGGCTTCTCTTTGTTCTCTTCGACGTAGTTGTACGTACGAATTCGAATCGGGGTTCGCCCTTGTCTTCCCAGGATAATCATCTCATTCCACGGCGCAATGGCGGCGCTGGTCAATCTCTCAATCGCTTTGTATGCCCCTTTGTTCTTGGGGTGTATATTATTGATGTATGAAGTGATGCGAGGTGTCATCATATCACCTTCGAATGATACCTCACATGGCAGCCACTGAAATTCCGTCGACCAGCAATCTGGCTTCGCAAGCCTTCGGTCATCCCACTTCCGCGCCAGCTCGTCTTGGTTCATCTCATATAGCTCCCCGGTTGGTTTAACGGGTATCGGAGCGATTTGACAATGTCTGTATTCCTCCCAATTCCCTAGCTCCAGGCCAACGGCCCCCACATTGATCAACACTCGAGTCATGCCGTACATGAGAGGGTACATGGAAGGATCCACCAGCTGCCGCACTGGCTTCTGGGTGCTGTCAATCGGTATAGAGGATACCAACGGTCCAAAGGCCTCTTGTAAATCATCGCATAAGTCAGACGCGACCAGCGTATCCGATTTACAGACTCTCGAATCCGCATCAAAGACCATCACATAACCGGTCCGCCTGAAATCCACCGGCTTATCTTGTAACTCGGCCTGGCACCAGGCCCAAGCCTGTTGGCTGAGGCCGTACTGGGAGAATGCGTTGGCGCGCCAATTATCCAGTGTGGCTGGATTGGTGGCTTCATTTTCCCATCCCGGCTCATCGGTCACGGTTTCCATAAAACGCAGCATAGAGACTTCGCGGGCCGTCAATCGTGGATTCTGCGACCAGTCTGCAAACCCGTGTGCGAATCTGTCTTCTCTGGGGAATTCGAAATATAGAGGAACATCGTTGAAGCCTGGAACTTGGAGCGGGCCTTTGCCGGTGTTATTCCATTATGACTGATGCAAGGAAATAAGAGAACTGCTTATTGGGTTGGAAAGAGTGAAGTCGGGAGGCTTAAGGAAGACTTGTATTGGGTTCTTTAACTTCTTTTATCAAAATCCAATGCCGCTAAGTCTAAAAGGTGTTCGGAGTCCGGAGTCCGGACAATGTACTTCTTAGCTAGTGTCATATGTATGTTATTCCTTGGTTATCTTTATGAATTCATGAAGCTGGCCTGAACACAAAACTATCTACTTAGTTACCGCGCCCTAATTAGCTGACAGATGCTATCTATATAGTCATGTAGTCTTACCTATTGGTATGCCTTCATTGGACTAGTTCTAACTGTCTGATTTGAATTTATATTCAGATTATAGTTAAACCATCAGCGCGATCAACATGCTGACGCAGTCAGTCCATGACTCCATATCCTTTGAGCCTTCTTTTAAACTGAAATGGTCTTGCAGCATTTCATGAAGCTAGATACCTAGTAAGCCACGGCAGCATGGCTAAGCACAAGGACTATTCTCTAAGTGACAGACGTTGTACCATCAGCCCTGACAACAGCCCTAGATAATCATATCTTTGCACCCCAGCCAACCAATCGCTCGGCCACCTGCTCGTGTCCATTCTCAAGAGCCCAAGCTAATGGCGTGAATCCAAACTTATCCTTAGCGTTGATATCTGCACCTCTGTCGAGTAAAAATTTCACAAGCGTCTCATCCCCGTTTCCTGCGGCCCACCATAGTGGTGTCTCCCCGTAAACAGTCCTCGCGTGGATATTAGCGCCATTGTCAATCAACCGCTGAGCGATATTTGGGTGGCTTTCCCGTACGGCCCATAGAAGCGGCGTATAACCAAGGGAATCCTTGGCCTCAATGTCCGTGTCCTTCTCGAGTAGCCGGCGGACAGCGTCCATCTGGCCATGCCTCGCGGCCCATAGCAGGGACCTATCGAACTGAGGGGTGGATTGCGCGGTTTTACTCTTTCCAAAACACAGCTCACGTAGGGCCGAACCGGTGGACTGCGCGGTTTTACTCTCTTGAAGGAGCAGCTTAAGCAGGGCCTTTTGCCCATGCCCTGTGGACCACATAGTAGCTACCCGTCTGAAAAGATCTTCCAGCTTGATAGGGATATCGCGGTCTATGAATTGCTGAGCTAACCCCCCGTAGCTGTTTCTGACGTCCCACAGTGACGATGACGGCATCGGTGGAGCATCTTTGCCTAGGAATAAGCTCGTTGCACTGTCGGTCGGTGTTCGTGCAGCCCAAGAGAGAATACTGTCGATGAACTTTTCCTTTTTCGCGTGGCGTCCGCTCCAGTCCAGCAGTAACTTGACCATCTCTTCGTGGCTATTCTCTACAGCCCAGAAAAACGCCGTTCTTTCGTACTTGTCTTCGGCCTCGATGATCGCACCTTTCTTCAGCAGTAATCTAGCCAGTCCCTCGTCTCTATTGAACGCTGCCCACATTAAAGGCGTTCGGCTGCACTCATCTCGGGTCTCCAGATCTGCCCCCCGCTCGAGCAGAATCTTCGCGATTACCAACCGCTCATTGTAAGCAGCGCACAATAATGGTGTTAGTCCGTTATCATCGGTGGCGTTGAGGTTCGTCTTGGGATTTGCAGCCAGCAAACCTGTGATTGCAGCATGTCCGATCCGCGCCGCCCATGGCAGCAGTTGTTCCTTTGCATCTTTGCAATCAGGATTAGCGCCTTTCTCGAGTAACAGCTGGACCGTATCCGGATGGCCATTCTTGAAGGCCCAGGATAATGGTGTTCGACCCCCGGCGTCCTTTGATTCTAGCTTCGCTCCCCTGTCCACGAGAACGCCGACAACAGCGTGATGGCCATTCCCGGCAGCCTGCGAAAGCGGCGTCCGCCGCGTTGAACCCTCTCGGGCCTCGATATTCGCGTGCCTCGAGGCCAGAATTCGCACGGCGTCCCGGTGGCCATGACTGGCAGCCAGCCAGAGTGGTGTAACCTGGGTCTTGGATAGAACATCCACTCCTGTGCTCACTGACCTTAGAAGAACAACCACGACATTCACGTGCCCCTTACTGGCCGCGTGGTGCAAGGCAGTATACCCCTCTTCATCCTGCAAGTCCGTTTGGCAGATGGACTCTAGGCGTTCAACAACATCAGCGAGGCCAAATTTCGATGCGACATGAAGCGCAGGAAGGCGCTCATCGATCAGGGGGAGGTTACAGATCTCAAGAATGTCTGGGCGGGAAGAGAGCGCCATCTCCAATAGCGGGATGTGTCCTTCCTTGACGGCCCATCCGAAGAGTCCATGTAGGCGGGAGGATTGCGAGCGGCCGCCGACCACCCATGGGTGGAAATTCCAAGTTTCGTTGAAACACAATGAGAGTTGCATGAATTTATTATTGACTGGAGATGAGGAAGTGAACTCCTTGGTCTGCATGATCTCCTTGGTCTGTAAGGCCCAGTGAGTGGTAGCGTAGTCCAGGAATTTGTATTGTGAACGATCTGGAACAGTGGCTGATCGGACCTGTCGAAATTGTAATTGTGTGGGACTTTTGGGATCCGCTCCTCGGCCCCAGAATACTCTAGCTAACCGGGATGCCAATGCATCGCCGGCGAGCAGCTTGGCATCCGGGACTTTTACCGCTGCTGTCTCGTTAGCTGGCTTCACCAGTTGGAGGTTGAAGTTGGAGAACGACAGATAGGCAACACAGAATTCTCCGCACTGGAGCTCGCCTTGCTTGTCGGATTTTGGGTACCCTGGAATAAAGCTTGCCGAATCCTTCTGCAGGTACGTCTTGACGGAAGGATGCGCAAAGCGAACACAATCATCAATAGGATCGACGGATACGAGGTTTGCACAGCACCCCATCACCACATCCGCTTGGGGAATCTTTCCGGCGTCCCATACCACGTCCTGCAGATCAAAGGCTACGGCCTCTTTTAATTCGTCGATATGGAGTGGTCTGGCGGCGAAACTCACCCACTGGAGGACTCGCAGCGCATAAGGATTGGTAAAGTTGATTCTTCGGACACAGCGACGGTACGTCTCCTCCAGACCTGTCGGAAGATCTCGCAGCGCTGCCCGGATATCATTGTCCGTGGAACAGTCTTGCCACAGAATCTCCAACTGCAGATAGACCCAAAGAAACCTGATTCATTAGCTTTTGGCGGATGTAAAGAAAGCCATGCAAGTTTGATTCATACATTCCTGACGATTCCTTCAAAAGGGTCTGCTTCACCTCATTCAACAAAGCTAAATTGTCCGTAAGCGTCCGGCTCATCAATTTATCGGTAACGCTCGTGTCAATGTAGGTCTGAAGATCTGGCATCACGTTGGACGTCGTCGAAATTCGATGGATGCCTGCCATGAGCGGGGGGATGCCTGTGAAGCCAGGGAGTTGTTCCCTGCTGAAAACAAGTATTCGTGACTCCAATGGGGATCGTGAACCGCGGCTCAAAAACCTGAAGAACTCGAAAAGCTCTTTAGTCTGATCCAGGTTCAATGCATCGAGTCCGTCAAGGATGTACACCGTGTCTGGGATGTGGTAGAATAACTGGATGAAAACATCCTTCAAATCGTCAAAGTCGGGAACGACTCGCTTCTTGCCGAAAAATCGGTTCAGCGTGTCTACCACGTCGCTGGGGCGGCTTTTGTTCTTTGCACGGAGGTACTCGCATAATTGTCTGATGAGACTGGAGAGGATGTAGGTTCCAGTGAGCTCATCCGGTCGGTCGCTCTCACAGTAGAAGAAGACGGTTGGAGCAGTGTGTTCGGTCGATCGATATTTGGCTGCATCGATGGCTGCCGAACTATGGCACGATTAGCCTATTTACCAGAAGGAGAAAGAGCGAATGAATACTGACGCTATCATTGTTTTCCCCGACCCAACTAAGCAAGAATGGCAATTAGGGTTGATCGTCGTCAAGAGCCTTCAGGAGCACGCTTACTTTTCCCGGAGCACCACAGTCTCGAGAACTTCTTCTCCACCAGCCATGCCTCGAAATCGGGATGATCCAAGAACCACTGCGCTGTCCCCATGAGGCGTTTGCGAGAAAGACGCCGGTGAATCTTTTCATGCTCGTAGGTTGAAATCCGCCTGAATAACGTGTCATCATCGAGATCATCTGCAATAAATGAGTACGTGTGATGGAGAAAGTACTGGATCCTGCCCACTCACCGGTTTGCCAAATCAACCAAGTTGATGGCCCTCGCGGTTTAGATAGGGTTTTACTGCTATGAACGACTGGCGATCTTTTAGTCAGATACGGCAAGTGCACAGTCTGCTGGGCATAGCCACATACCGTCAGTGACCGACATGGCCGAAGGTGTCTCTGCGAGGTGGACGGCATGGACCACGGAGAGAAGCTCCTTGGCGTATCCTGCTGCGGTCGCAGCTGCATACTCTTGCCATTGTTTATTCTTATGAGAATCGGCATAGTCACAGATACCTCGAATCACTAGGCATGGGAACGAGTCCACCAGGCCGGCCGCCTCCATCTCGAAGCACAGGATTCCCAGTTCCCGGGCTAGCCGATCTCTCGTCCGACCATCCTTGATGACCTGGTTGCCAGATGCGATCAGACCGTAGTGGATCCCAGGGTCATTCCCCTCCCTTGGTGCTCGGGTAACTAGCTGATGTCTATCACAGCGATCGCAGGTTGGCATAGGGTGAGTATGATCGTACTGGACCTTGAACAACAAATCCTCTCTGGCGCTGTCATACTCGAACTTCTTCCTCATATGGGGATGCCGGATCGCCATGTCCGCAATCAGGTCCGGAATGCGGCTTTTCTCCGTGATGTGTGCCGCTTGTAGCCTAGCCATGGCTGTCAGGAGCACTGGTGGAGGCTTGTTCAAGACCCCGGTCCGTTCAAAGTGGCCGCCGCTCACGGTCTTGCCATAGTCGTATTGGATCACTCCACCGGAATCGCGCGTTGGTCTGCTGACTACGACATCTCCGAGCCGAATATCATGGTCTGCACTAGGGACGCCTCCGGCAATTCCCACCATTAGTCCAAACCGAATGCTCTTGAAGGTAAGCCGCATTTGAGACGCCACGGTGGCAGCAGAAGTCGTCCCATAAACCCCAGCTGGAAGGCAGGCAATAATGACATTATGTGAACCCACCCTCCCTGCAATGTAAGTATTCTCGTCGCCCGGGACGGTGGGTAAGTCAGGATGTCTCTCATCCAGCATCGCCTCGGCGGCTGCCATCTCTAGGGGAAGGGCGCAGATACATGCCACTGTATAATCGTGGGGCTGGCGTAAGGGTGTTCTTATGGCAGCCATTTGTGTATGCACCCTGCATTACTCATTTGCATGTCCTGGATTGTTGGTATGACGGAATAATCCCAGGGTAGGAAGTCTGCAGGACGTCGATGGCCAGGCTGAACAGATGGAGACTCCTCAGCCTCGCCCCGCTCCGTTCGAGCGCGTATGCGCTATTGTTGGCGCCACATCCCAGCCGCGTGGTGGAAAAAGACCAATCATTCGCACTCAGCACAGATGACATCCCTATCTATAACATAAAATGTGGCAATCAGGCTTCCCGTCCGCTCACCTATCTTCATCGCTCAGCCAAATTCTTTCATCCCATTCCTCCCTATTTGCCTGAAATTCTTCACATCTAAACTCACTAACGGCAGCTTTTCGCGCTGCTTCCATACTGCCCCAAGGCCCCCAAATCAACTCCCCCTCCCCTGGGGGATCTGCAGCTGCAGAATCTGGCTTCCATCCACACTGCAGATAAACATCTCTTAGTGTTCTCTACTTCAGATAGCCTTTCAGCGAGTCATGCAAGAACTTCCTATGTCCTTCATCTGCATCGTGCATAGGCTTGAATATTTCCAAATCCTGCTCAAAGATGATGTTCATATCCAGGGGGATATTCTTCAATGATAAGAAGGCCCGTGTCCATACATAGAGGGGGTTCTCTAATGCTGTCATCGGATACGCAGGGTTTTCCCGCCAATCTCCATCATAAAAATGCTGCCATGCTCTGGTAGTCTCTAGTTGTCTATCAGATTTGTTCCTGTTCTGATTTCGCCGTCATCGACGTAATACTTACGGTTATCGATGTCATATAATAACTCAGTCCCATACACGTGACCCCGGGTTAGAACTAGGATATCACTGCCCGTCCACATATGATCGCGTTCCTGAAATGTTGGATCGCGCGCGTATTCCCATTCATTTTAATCTGCAAGATCCGCATCCCGCTCTTCATCCGTCTCAAGGGCTCGAATTTCCCCCTTGACCCGGGTCAAATAACACAGCGGGACAGTTTCAGAATGAAGGTGCACATCATCATCAGTAATATATGGAATTCGATATGCTAGGTCGATGATGGGATCAGAAAACCCATTTTGTCTCGCAGCAACTTCGTTGATCAAGTTGGGAGGATGACGGCCGGTTTCGGCGGAGGGAACAATGAGCCAAGAAGGATGGACGTAGCATAGATTCACCAGCAGGGTATAAAATGTGGTTAGGGCCGAGATGAGAGGTTTATGGGGATCAACGTTGGGAATCATGGTGACTGTCAACACCTTAGCAAATTGCGAGAAGAGAAGAAACAGTCAGCGGGAAAAAGTCTCGTTATTGAGTTGTTTGGTGGGTTCGGCCCGTTCGGTTACAGGACCCAAATTTTGTCAACCATAAAACCACAATTAAAAGGTGTCTAAACCAAATTTTCTAGCAGGTCTACCCCTTTACTTACATTTTCCAATTCTTCAGCTCGCTTCAGAGCATCTTACAAACATCAACGGGCAAAGGCATTGTGACTGAAAGGAGCTTGTGATATGCATATCGTCTTTGTCTTTGAAGCCGCGCAGATGAGCTTGCGAGACGAAATTAGTGTTTCGCTCGGGTGGTTTTGATGAAGACCTCCTCAAGGGCGCTATTCTTCAGCCTCTTACGGCTTTGGATTTCTGCATACCCGTGTGAGACTGTACACGCTGGTATCATCCGCTCGCCTATGAATCTCTTTTGCTGCTCTTCTGTTTTGCAGACGTACATCCCGGCAATATTCTTCTGGGAGTATACCACAACAAGCTGTTCCTTAAATTTGAAGAAGAGAAATTCGTACCCCATGTGCCTCGCAAGTAAATATCATCCAGGCGGACCATCCGTCTCCCACGACTCATGAGACCCAGGGGAGGTCTGATGCCACTCTCTGACTTCGGAGAGGCTAGGATCGATCCCCGCCCTCACGGCAGTCACACAGTGCCATTGGAATATCAAGCTCCTAAAACGTTGCTATATGTGGGCTGTAGCTATCCGGTTGATATTTGGAGTGTTGACCTTCCAGTATGCGTCATTTGTGCGAAGGAGACTCTTCTTGACGCGGGACGAGGATGGAGATCTTCATAATGCTGCGCATATCGCGCAGCTCATTGCAGCGCTAGTACCACCATCAACTGAGTTTCTAGCCATAATCCTAAGAAGGAAAGCTGATACTAGGAACGAGAAAGGTAAACTACCTAGCAAGCATTACATAGGCCCGGATCGCTATCGTTTATTATAATAGTAAGTTGTGACAGCACAAGAGCCTAGTGAATTGGTAGCTGGCAGGCTCAGGTTATCGTCAGTCTATAATCTTAGGAAAGAAGGTGATAGCAAGGGGAGATCATCGGTCCGGCTCCAATAGACAGAGGTAATGACCTGTACGGATGGGAAAGAGGCGCCCCTTGTTATGAGATGTGTAGGTTTAGCTACGAGATTTGGTCCAAAACACCCTTGAAAGCAGTGCTGAATATGTTGTACTTGAGGCACGTTCTGGAAGAGAGTGTTGAAGAATTTTAGCGTGGGAAATCAGCTCGTCAAGGCACTTAAAAGAGTTTAGCAACATCTAAGGATACGGTTCAACCAGGTGTAGCTGCTCAAAAGCAGCTCCATTACAAAAGTGCATCCTGCTAACTTTTAATCAACTAGACTAAATCTGCTCATAAGAAGTGGGGCGGATATATGTAATACAAGGGACTAAATTTTTGTCTATTCATAGTACTATGAGTAGACATTCTCTAGCCCCAAGGTGTCTCCACCATAATGAGTTGATCGCTTTGTTGGATGGGTACGCTGTTAAATTTTGGTTGATCAAGTCTGGTTATGAACTATTTTAATTTCATACTACAGTGGGGGAGCGTACCCATACGGCGGCCAATAATGAATTGTGCCTAGCAAGGTGGGCGGTCGGGAACGGAAGATTAAATTTTGAATGGGTTTAGACACTGAACTAGGTCTGGATGTGCTAAACCAGAAGGGTGCAGTTCCGGGAGCAGCTAAAACCAAACAAGCGGGTGGCTGAAAGCGGCAAGTTGAGCTTCGTTGATGAGATAAGGTTATGAATTATTCCTAATTCATACAATAAGTGGGGAACGTATTCATATGATGGCCCACATGGAACACCTGCCCAGGCGCAGAGATTTCGGCCGAGTTTTAACCCGGCCCGTAGTTTTTGTTCATCGTCTTCTGTCATGAAAATCGTCTCCCCTGCCGAACGGTCATCTTCTGGAATAGAATACTGAGTGATCAGAAGAACCCTGTTGAGAACAACCATTTCTAAATTGGGCGATTAAGTTTAGCAACATCTGAGGAGAGTTTAACCAGGTTTGCGGTCCATCTGAGAGCACACTTGAGTCTAGGCGGATAGTCTACTCATAGCCCCGTCTCCTCCATGTAATGACTTGATTAGTCTGTTGGGCGAGCACGGGTTGATCAGATCAGGTTACGAACTATTCCAAATTCATACTGCGAGTGGGAAAGGTACCCGTGCGACGGGCCACATGGAAAACCTGCCTGGGCATAGAGATTCCGACCAAGTCTTAGCCCAGCCCCTAGTCTTTGTTCGCACCTTCTATGACGAAAATGGTCTCAAATGGATACGCCTTAACACTAATCCGTAATAAGAACGCAAGAAGAAATAGATGACGTAACACAAGTGACTAGAGTCATTTCCTCTGGCACGCACCACTTGGCTCATCCGTGGAGTAGACTAAGAGCAGGATA
>JACBAD010001726.1:0-14665 GCA_014281905.1 Aspergillus hiratsukae | reverse complement strand
GGGTAGGTTTTTAGGGGGGGGATTTGTTTGGAGCTATCTTGGTTTCCTGCCGTGGTGGTGGTTGATGTTGGGGACATTTTGTTTGTTTTTGAGTGTGGGGGCGTGAGGAGAGTAAGAGTGAGAGTGAGAGAAAAGAGGATTGGGAGGGGAGTCAGGTATTTAAGGATAAAATTCAGCACGCCACCTGGACCTCCTCGTTTGCCCTAACTCGGTTTGGAATTGGATTGAGATTGGGTTTTTTATTCCTGGGACGGTTTTAATCTTTATCTTCGTTCTGGTTATGCTTGTGTTGAGTGAAGTTTTACGTGCTCATCTACACAGGTACTGCGGTCTTGATGTACGGATGACAGGTGTACGTGGCAGGTGACGATTAGAGTACATTAGCTATGGTATGTATAAATGAACGGCATCATTGACATAGTCATCTATCCAGAATCGTTCTCTACGCAAATGGCCGGCCTAAACAGCCGCAACGGTGGTGTTCTCCTTCTCCGGCTGCATATTAGGAGAGTTCTGCACCAGGGTATCACTGTCATACTCCTCGCCGGCCAACTCCTCCAGGGTCTTGCGCTTGGTCTCAGGAATCAGCAGAGTGGTGAAGCAGCCGCACAGCATGAACAAGGCAAAAATCTGCATGACGTGGTTGAGCCAGGGCGACTGCGACGGGTCCTTGGAGCCCTTGTGCACCAGAGGGCCAAACACGCACTGCGCGATGATGGCGCCGACCTTGCCGGACGCGGCGGAGATACCGTGCGAGGTGGACCGGTAGCGGGTGGGGAAGCACTCGCCGGGCACGATGAAGGTGGTGGCGTTGGGGCCGAAGTTGAAGAAGAACTGCGCGACGACGTACAGGCCCAGCAGACCGTTGTTGGATTTTTTGAGCGGCTCGTAGGCGAAACCGATGACGATGAAAACAATGGTCAGGATGATGAAGCCGCCCAGCTGGATGGGCTTGCGGCCGATGGTGTCGACGGTGGCTACCGTCATCCAGTAGCCGGGGATGGCACCGGCACAGATCAGGATCAGGTTACCGACGGCGTTGTTGTAGAAGACCTCGTAGACATTCTTGCCGCCGCTCCAGCCGATAGCACTCAGGATGATGGAGTTGTTGAGACCAAGTCCGTAGAAGGCTATCACAGTCAATATCATTTCATGGACTCAGCGAGTGAGGAGACTTACCAACGTCGAGGAAGAACCAAGAACCAGCAGTACCAAGGAGGATACTTCCGTTCTTCCACTGCAGGTAGTGGCGCCAGAAATCGGCCCAGCTGGCCTTGGGGGTAACGTCCCCGGTGTGGCTCTGCAGGACGGACTGGCGGCGCATTTCATCAGGGTGACCCTCGTGCTTGCCGGACATGTAGGCACGGACGTCCTCGTCGGCCTTGACAATGTCATGGGCAACATCAAAGGTGTAGCGGGGGGTTTCAGGAATGGTGAGACGGTAGTAGAGGGCGATGCAGGCAGGCACGGCACCGAAACCGATAACCACACGCCACATCTTGTCGACAGCGAGCTGGCAGACACCGGAGCACTTGCCCACGGAGCTGGCAGTCTCCAGAGATTCCTTGAAGCCGGCAGTAACAATCAGAGCGATGATGGCCGCTCCGAATTGACCGAAACCCTGCATGGCGAAGACGGCACCCATCATGGCACCTCTCCACTTGGTGGTAGCAAACCTGAAGGACATGTCAGCGAAATGCGACAGAAAGGCTAGACGGATAGACAGGGCCTACTCAGAAGTAATGATAGAAGACAGAGGGTAATCACCACCGATACCAATACCCATGATAACACGCCAGAAGATGAGAATACCAACGATGGAGATAGCACGCGAGTCCGAGGAGAGAGCCTGAGCCAGAGTGGCCATGATGATGATCATCAATTCAATACCGTACATGCGCTTACGACCGATGCGATCCGCAAGCCAACCAAAAAACAACTGTCCAATGACCGTACCACCAGAGGTCGACACCTTGATGGCAGTATCTGCACTGGACGGGATCTTGCCGGGGCTGGACTTGGCATCCTGCCAGAAGACAACACCCAGCATGCTGGAGGCCAGGTTGATGGCGAAGATATCATACGAGTCGGTGAAGAAACCCACACCGGCAACGACGACAGCGCGGACATGGTGCCAGCCGAACTTGGCATTGTCAATCTCGGCCAGAGCCTGACGACGGCGCTCCTTGGGATCCTCCACGTGAGCCAACTCGTTGTTGTAGTTCCGGAAGGCGGAGTTGCCTCCTGTAGTAGCCATGGCTAGGTTGAAGGAGAGAGGTACTGTCTGAAAAGAAGGAGTAAAGAAGTAATTGATAGAGACCAGCCAGGCAGGGCCTCAGAGTCGTCGAACGTAGTCCTCGAAGATTCAAGGAACTTCGTGGTCAGGGATGGGTCACCCTTATGTACAGAGGGCAGAGAGATGACGGCTTTTTTAGCGTCATGGCTCCTCGCCCATAAGCAAGAAAACGAAGACTGCAACGAATCGAGACCCTGAGTTGCGGCACGATAGTGAATTTGGACCGCGGCCATGTTCGTGTCAACCACTCCAGTGACTAAGATATGTCACTCTGCGCGCATGCGACAAAGCCAGGGAGCCACTGGGGCAAAAGACCCAAGCTTGCCTAAGCTTCATCAAGCCCTTTGCCCAGACGCGCGATGCTGCTTTTTTCTCTTGGTCCGAAGGTGCTGCATTTGGGGTGATTTAATCCGTATACATGCGGGCCTCTGGTTGGTTCGGGCTGTCCGAGCTGTCAAACCTTCGACTGTCGTGTTGCCAATCAGGATGCCGCTGTCGAGCGCATGCTCAATTCCGCCATGCTGAGTGGCCAGGGACCCACACCAGCGCCAAGAAACTGGCTGCCCCGAGGGCGTTATGATGGCTTGCCAAGGCTCACCATTGCAGGCTTTGCGGCCCCTTCCCACGCTCTCTCGCAAGTTCTGCTTCATCTTCCAGGTTACATACGAATTACATAGTTCTAGAGTCTGACCATATCAATGAATGAGACGCTGTGGTTGTCCCACGTGCTGACCTCTGCACTCGCTAGTGAGAGTGACTCGGGCCTCTAGGCACAGCCTTCGGGCGCTGACCTGAACAAAAGAAGCAATATGATGACTGCCATTCACAAGAAAGATATCGTGATACGGCGCCATGCAGGCGCAGGACTAGGGGAAGACGGGGCGAAGAATTTTCTACGTTCCACCATTTCTGCCTTGCTACTGGGGCGAGACATACACGTGGACTGAAAATGTTCTGGAAGGGTTCGCAGCTGTCGATTTCGCTCTACGGAGAGTGAGACACGGAGTAAGAAGAAGTGCTCGTGCCTGGGCACTCTCAGCTGACGGGATTTGGGAAGGCTGTATGCCTTGCAAGTTGCCTCAGCTTACACTTCCATAGCCTGGATCGCCGCAACAGATATGAATCTGAATTCTAAGCTTTTAGAATTATTGCTTCTGTTTTAATATCAGAATCCACAACGACAAGCTTCTCGTCGCCAAGTACACTACGGCCATGGCATGTAGCTTGAAGGAGAACAAGCACTGCCAAGTTGCCAGACACGAGCTGGCCGCACGTGCGGACGTCTGTCCCGAGGTCCGCCTTGCTGGAATGACGGCTGATGCAAGCGGCGACTCGGAGCAGATCTCCGATTGGCATTGCATTCATGTATACACTACCTCTCTAAATGATATACATAGTGAACTGTGATTACAAGCAGAACTTGATACTTGATATAAATGCAGACATTAATATTGAGATTTGTGTCTCCACAGCCATGTGGAAGTGGAACTGGAGATGGATATACTACAATGTACCAACACAATCGTCGTACAACACCCATAACCACGTTCTCGTGCGACGTCACGGACAGTCAATCCAAATACAAAACATCATAGGAACTGCATTCAACCACGGAAACACCATCATGTCATACACTCATCATCTGAAGCAGTAGCACGTAGCCGTGGCACATCATCATCATCATTATCAAATCCAGTGGCGTTCCTCAAGCGAAGCTACTTAAACACCTACTCAACAACCCAACTCAACAACCCAACTCAATCTTACACATGATACATACATCACATCCATAATAGGTACTACACCACTAGCAAAACACTGATAATGCCCCGAAGCCGAAGCAGAAGCCGCGAGCCCGGCGCAGGAACCCACCCCGAGAACCAAATCAGGGGCTACAAAGCGTACGCCCATATCCCGCCCCCTGACACCTGACAGCAAGAAGAAGTTGACAATAGCAGCGCGCTCAAGAACCCCAACGTCTCAGAGCAGGCGAAGCAACACGCGAAGCAGGAGCTCGAGAAATACGAGAGTGGGCAGGGCGGGCCCGAGGATGAGCGGCATGCGTCGAATGTGAAGAGGGGGTTGAAGGCGTATGTTGTTTTTGATGAGAGTTGAGGACTCAACTTTGGGTCGGGTCGTTGCTGATGCTGAGACAGGGCAACGCATAATCCCAACGTTACGGATATGGGGAAGAAGCAGGCGAGGGATAAATTGGAGGCGATGGGGGAGCGGGTTGATCAGCCGGGTGATTAATCACTCCGTGGGTCGAAGTATATGTTGTACACTATGCACATGTTTGTAGATGGCTAAGCGAGCCAGTCAACATATTACTCAATTATGTTGAGATATCAGTATATACAAGTTGAGTCTAAAGTCAGCAAAGAGGATTAATCCTCGCTTCATCTTCCAGCGCATGATGAATGCGCAAATGGGGTACAATAGTATACAAGTTGAGTCTATAAAGTCAGCAAAGAGAGGATTACAACCCGCGCTTCATCTTCCAACGCATAATGAATGCGGCAAATGGGTATAGCACAATAGACGCTGCGATCCACGCAAACAGAACGCCAAAGTCGAGTCCGATTCGTGAATGCGTGCCGAAAAGAATAGTCCGGAGGGCCTCGACAACTACACCAGTTAGACAACGCAGGCAATTGGATGACGAAACTTACTGCGACGCAGAGGCCAGGCCTCACCCCAAGCGAAGAATCCAGGCGCCAGATCCAATGGGTAAAAGCCAGTGGCGACGTTGGTGATGACCCAGAAAATCAGAAATAGGGCACTGTTGGGAAACCCGAGGATCATTCCCATGTTCTCGCAGGGTAGTCCAAGCGCAGCCATGCCAACCCAGTTCAGCATCCAGAATACCACAAATGATCCGTGTCCATATGCGTTAGCATTGTCGGCTGGCAACGTATCTGGGGCTGCACTGTTGCTGAAGGGGATCTGGAAGGCCAGCGACACAAAGGAATAAAACAGCGACAGGAAAAAGTAGGCCGCGATGCTCGAAGACAGACGCCAGACAAGCCACTGCGCGGTTTTCAGAGGCGGGTGGTCCCCCTTGATGAGCTGCATATGAACGGGCATAAGGAATGGAGTGTTGAAAAAGGCGATAATGATCAGGTAAATCAAACCAATAGTCACGGACGGCGTCGCAGCAGCCGGGCCAAATGGTCGAAGGTCAACTCTGTAGAAGCGAATTGCCGGATTGACAGCCTGCGGCACTCGAGAGATGTCCATCGACTGTTCTGCGAGAGTTCGAATCCATCTGGGGCCAAACTCGGCAAGAACTTGCAGCTGGAACGAGGACAGGGCCGGATCGATAACGCTGGAATATGTGGTCTGGTCACGCGCGCTGTTGACTATAAACTGAGCAGCGCCGTTGGGATCGTACGACGAGTTGCCGTTCGTCACGGCGTCATATAGGAGGGTGGTAGCATTAGGGTTGATGATGATTGCAGCATACGCATGTTCATCATAGACCCCTTGCCGGACGGCCCAAGGATCATAGTTGAAATCTGCCGGAGACCTGATTCTGTAACCGATGTGTTCAGTATGCGACTTGATGAACCGATTCGTGACATCTGTCACAGCTGGTCCAACGATGGGCGTGATGCTCTCATTCTTGTATGGTCCCACCTGGTTATCGAAATCGACCACCCAGATAGTCAAATTGCGCAATCTGTCCTCCGACCGGAATTGAACAGCCCAGAAGAGGCATAGAACACAGAGAATAAAAACACACAATCCGAATACTAAAAGTCAAATGTCTTAGTTATATTTCGGACTTTAATAATGATTGCTCCTGACGACTCACCCGTCCGACCCCAGAGGAATATGACTCGCTTGCGGGTCTCTCGTAAATCTGGATCCCAGAAGCCAACCGGGCGGGGATTCGGTTTGGTGTCCGTCTCGGTCGACTCGGTGCCGTTACCTCCAACTTTGTCGTCATCAATCATGGTTATGCGGTGACTTCGTCTCAGATATACGGAATATCGAAAGACATTGTCAATTGTGAAGGTGGAGGAAATGCCAGGAATTTAATACTGCCGCAAACATGACGTGTAGCCACCGTTCTCCGATAGAAAGTTCGATGATTAAAGTGCTGGGTCTGCTGGCTGAGAACGGCAAACAGCCATGCGCTCGGCGGCATATTCAGGGTTGGCCCGAGCACTCCCCCACGATCTCCGTCGCCCTAATTCCGGGACTAACTATGATTCTACTCTGCTGAGACAGCAAGACTCTTTGTAATTTGTCCCTCAGATCTGCGGAATCCTGCGGAATTAAGAATCCATCTCAATCTCGCTGTTCGTCCGGAGTACGATTCAGCCCTGTTGGGGCCCTTCAATCTCTTCGGTCTAGGTATAAATCCGTGCGGCCGTGCCTCACATTCCACAGGTAACCATGCAACCCAATTCAGATTACAGATCGATCACAAATCAGATCAATCACATAAGCTGATGAGGTGAAGCGATGTATGATGCAGGTGCTGTAACTTTAACTTCAGGTACAAACTCAATAACCCTGCTTTGAACCGACGATGTGCTAGACGTACCATGGATCAGTCTTATCACATTAATGCGATCTTGACATAGCTTCATTATTCGTCTATATAGATGTCCAGCCTGAATGACGGCTTCATACTTGAGACCCTTGCGGTTTTAGTACAACTATGCTGCCATAACAGTCATCCCTGAGTGCAGCAGAGAATGAGTGGGAGATAGGGACACTTTAACTATTAGAGATCATACTACTAAGCATTAGTAATCAACAGCTAAAGATCATGCAGGGTGCAGTCAAGTTCTCAATTATATGTCTTTGTGGAACCATATATACTAAAATTGATAAGAACAAGCCTTGTCGATAGCAACTATCAAAAGACACAGTGCGATGGTGTATCTCTAACTTAAGAAGACTGAGATGGGCGGTAAGAAATCAACATATTACAATTTGACGTGGATGATCTATCGATGCTCACTACATAAAGTTGTATTTGATTCTTGCTTTGATCTAATTACAGGCTACAAGAAACGGAGGAAATTTAAAGTACTTTCTAGGTCCGAGTATTAGATGGAATTCATAAGGTACCCTTATATATTTCGGGATCCCCACCCATTCGATAGCCCTCGCTACTGCTTACACTGTAAATTGAGCAAAACGAGTGATCTTACTGACGATGCTAGCTGAATCATCAGGAAAAGTTTCAGTATCTGAGATTATCATATCTACGGTGTCGTTTACAGGAGTAGTCTATATAATCCATCGCTGCTCCGTACTAGTGGGAGTTATCAGCTACAGAAAGTGATTGTCTGCATGGAAAAATGAGTGTAAATATGCTTTTGATTATTCCCACACGGGTCGATTATAATCAGGTCCATGTTAAGTCTAGCTACAGTGAACAAAAGGAACACAAAAATCATTACCATCAGCGCATATCCAGCAGTGAAACATACACCTTCTGCGAAGATGGGCAGGGCATAAAACCAGGACAACATAGCATCCTAACAGCGGAATGCAGTAATAACACAATAGAAAAAGGAAATTGACAAAAAGGAAAAGTAACAAAAAATTAAACAGTTAGACAGCCACGTCCATAAGTTCAGGATGCAGGCACAGGCAGATGTTTGTACAGGCAATTCGTGTAAAAGAGACTCGTTACTCGGGCTTGCGTCCGACCATCAGATACATGGGGGTGAAGAGCTTCTTCTCACCACCAGCGACCAGGCAGTCACCGGCAATGGCGAGACTGTCGGCGGTCTTCTGGGTGCCCTTAGGGAAGAGGCCAATCGTCTCCATAGCTCCGCAGAACCGGTGGGCGAGACCACGACCCCACCATGTCATACGGGCGATGGTGAAGAAATCCCAAGGCGAGGTCATGTGCTTGAACGATCCCGCCAGAGGGTAGTACCACGGAATGGAGTCGGGGCGATCGGCGAGATCCTCGTTGTGCAGCAGCTCGAAACCGGCGTTCTTGAAAGCAGTGAGACCCTCCGAAACCTTGACCATGTTGGAAATACCATCACCCAACTCGATACCCAGACGGATCTTGCGGTGTTCCTGGTTGTCGTTGTCGTACTCGTCGGTCATGAGCCACTCGTAGACACCGAAAACTCCACCGGGCTTCAACACACGGAAGATTTCCTTGTAGACACCCTCGAGTTCGGGAGCGTGGACGGTGGCCTCGATAGCGTAAACGGCATCGAACGAGTTATCAGGGAACTTCATCTGCATAAAGTCGCCCTTGACGAAGCTGAGCTTGTCGCTCAATCCCTCGCGCTCAGCATACCGAGTCGCACGCTCAATCTGGTAGTCGTTGTTGTTCAGTCCAACCACGTTGGCATCGGTGAATTTGACAATCTCCCGGGCAGGACCGCCGACACCACAGCCGACATCCAGGACCTTCATACCCTCCTTGATGCCCATCTGGTGAGCCAGGTAGTGTTCATGACGGGCAATGGCTTGGTAGAAGGGTTCGCCGGGGGCGAAGCGGCAGAAATGAAACGAAGTACCCCATCCGTACTCGTAAAGATCCGTGGCCAGGTTGTAGTAGCTGAAGCGACGTTAGAATAGTCCAATGGCTCCGAAGTTCAGGGGGTTGTGACATACTGTCGGGTCAACGTGGCATACTCGGCACGGCGGGCCTATGAAGAAGCAAAAATCAGCTTAGAATTCCATGGCAAGAAAGAGAAATCACTTACGGCGCGAGTCTCCTCTGTCTCCTCTTCAGCGGACTTGTTGTCCCAGTGCTTGAAGTACTCGTCTACAGCGGCCTTCTGAGCAGCAGAGTCCTTGCCACGAAGAGCAGCAAAGCCACCCCGCAACTGGGCAGACTTTCCGTGCATTGCGCGATTGAACTCGGCATCGCGCTGGTGATTCTCCTGTTCCAAAGTAGCGGGGGCCATGGCTGATAGCAATTGGGCTTTTGGATGTGGTAAGGGTGGAAAAGGGGTGGATCACTGATCGCAGAATTGAACTCGTAGAGACAAGAAGAGAACCGAAAGAATGGCCAAGTGGAAGGATTGACGGTAAATATATCCACAAGATCACAATCTTGAAGCAAACGGACCGAGCAGGCAGAAGGGAAAAAAGGAAGGGGGAACGTGAATGTGATTGCCAGCGAGACAAAATCCCAGATCGACCAAATAAAGGAGGCGGAATTGCGAGTCCTGACAGAAGCCTCAGGCCAATCATGGCAGCGGTACCTGACCAGTCAGCCAAAACAGGGACGCACTAAACCTGAAAGGGCTGTCTGGGGATCTGGCCGGAGAAAGTGGTGCTCCGAGAGTGGCTGTGAAGTGGATCGAGGCCATTCCGAGAAGAGTCTGGCCTTGGGCATCAGGGCAGATCTAAGGGATCCGATCCGTCGTGTTGCGTATTGCGGATCGCGTATCCTTCGTATTTGCGTATCCGTTGGGATGAATTCGCCTGCACTCTGCGTACCCTTACTTTCGACTTGTTACGACTTTCAATTTACAGAAGTTAAGATGTGCTCATCATACGATGCGGAAACCTGGAGATGCCGGATCCTTCTAATATTGGATCTCGACAGTTGGACAAGTCACAAGTCTCCAGACTCGGTCGATTAAGAGGAAAAGTCACCTGACTGCATTACTTACTAATATCCCTAGCCACTTCAGCCACAGAATAATGAGGAAACCTCAAGATTATCGATAAACGTTGCTCTCTTCCGCCCATCGCTTCCACGCATATTCTTCCGTTAACTGCGACAGCAGCTATCGCTGATCTATCACTGAGACGACAGTGCAATCTACCTTACTCTATATAACCGTAATATGCCTCCGCCACAGATCAAACAAGATCTGAACCGGTCGGGCTGGGAGTCCACTGACTTCCCTTCTGTTTGCGAGAATTGCCTTCCCGACAATCCTTACGTTCAGATGCTCAAGGAGGATCATGGCGCTGAATGTAAAATTGTGAGTTACAATTCTTTTATGTTTGTGAATATCTACTAACTATGATGTAGTGTACACGTCCCTTTACCATATTTCGCTGGAAGGCAGACCGAACGGCACGTACCAAGCGAACCACCATCTGCCTCACCTGCGCGCGCCTGAAGAATTGCTGCCAGTGCTGCATGCTTGATCTATCATTTGGCCTCCCGATCGTTGTCCGTGATGCCGCGTTGAAGATGGTCGCTCCCGGCCCGGAGAGCTCAATCAACCGTGAATACTACGCGCAGGAACACGAGAAAGAGATTGAAGAAGGTCGTGGGGCGGTCGAAGCGTACGAGAAAACAGATGAGAAGGCGCGCGAGCTGCTGCGAAGACTGGCACACAGCGAACCGTACTACAGAAAGCCGCGGCGGCAACTTGAAGGCCCATCTGATGAATCGACTGAGGCACCATCCACAGACGCTCCGGTCGTACATAGCCGCTATGGAAACGGACCCGGGCCTATTCGGACAAGCGAAAGTAGAAGAGGAACACCGCTGCCTGGCCGAGGCCGTGGCAATATGCGCGGTGGTCGCGGTGGCCGTCCGTTTCCTGGCACAGCTCAGATCCCGCCATCTCCCGAAGATTACCTACCCCCTGCAGACCCGAATATTACATCCCTTTTTGTGACAGGTGTTGAGGACGACCTTCCGGAACACACGCTCCGAACATTCTTCACGCAGTTCGGTCAGCTCCGGTCTTTGATCTGTTCACACCGCGCCCATTGTGCATTTGTCAACTTTGCGACCCGAGAGGGCGCAGAAGCCGCTGCACAGCATTGTAAGGGCAAGGCCGTTATCCAGGGATGTCCCCTGCGGGTGCGGTGGGGTAAGCCCAAGCCTCTGGACAACATGGAGAGGGAGGAGCGGATGCAGAATGCTCGTGAAGGTCGACAGACTGCCCCGGCACAAAAGGGTGGAGAGTCAGGACACAGAGCAATCACAGCTGCGGGCGAGCCTACGGTAGAGAAACCACAGAGCTTTCTTGTGGCACCACCCCCAGGTAGTGGGGATGTTCAGTACTCGAGCTTGTCGGGCGATTGAACCTTGTCTTCTCAATTCGATTTTGGACTCCTTTGTATCGCGAGCTGGATCAAAAGGCATTGTACATATGTTCAAGCGGGCGTTGTTGCTATGCATTCTAATTTCGAGAAAAATACCCCAAGAGACGCCAGGGTGAGGAAAGCATGGGTATACTATAATACAAATTGCAAATGCAAGTTCCTGCTGTCATCCTTCCATATCAAATATAATAGCACATATGCAATTCCCATCAGATATTTGCTGTTGATCAATCATGCGGAGCACGGCTTATCAACCTTGACCTTCTTCCCAGCAACCCTGATCGAGTCATTATCTCCACGCTCGATATCGTCGTGAATGCGGAGCTCTATGCAACACCAGATGTTAGCACATGCAATGCAACACAAATAATCAGGTTTCAATAGCCATGCAGCAACAATCGCAGCAATACGCACCCCATTTTGCACTCTCGTCCTTACTATCCCTTACGCCCTGTACAATGTTGTGTCGTAGAATGTGGGCCACCTCTTTGGCATGATTAATCCGCATTGGCGTGTCAACCCCCTCGCGGCGGTGTTCGTCAAACTGGCGACGGGCTTCCTGTCGAGCAGCGATCAGGACACGGAAGTCGTCTGTGAGAATGGTTAGTGGAAGGATGCGAGCCACTGCGGGTGGACGGTTGACCTTGGAACGCGATGCGGGTAGCGCGGAGGATCTGTCGGTAGGCGCTGCGCGCTGAGACTGCGGTTTGTGAGGCCATGATTTCCGGTTCAGAGTGATCAGTGAAGTCAAGATAGATTGGTCGTCTCTCTGATGGTGATGCGTCGTTTTGTAACGTTCCGTTCCCCGGTTTGTTCTTGGGACAGCAGAAAACGGCTCTCTCTCAAGGAGATCGAGTATCAAATATGTCAGAGCTAGATTAAAGGTGACTTGAACGTAAATTAAAGATGAAATTGTCGTCTTACTCTTCGACCATATATCGTCGACCCATGTCCTCCGAAACTCCCGCTTCTCCATTGGTCCAGGGTGGGCGGGAAGCCGGGGCAGAAAAAATAAAAATTGCCTTTCGTTTTTCGTTGTTGTCGGTCGTCAGCGGCTCAGAGATTTAGACCTCATCTCTCACCCTCTTCTTCCTTTTCGAAGTTACGGATATTTCTCCTCTTCGAATTATCACAATGGCTTCTCAGCAGGTCATTAATGTCACTCTCCCAGCCCTTCCTCAGGGCTGGAGCGCCGAGAAGGATTTCACGGCCGTTGGCACTCTGTCTGCCACCACGCAGAGAAACCTGGAGCCCGTCGGCCCTCACTTCTTGGCCCATGCTCGCAGAGTAAGCGCCCTCACTCGTTTCTGTCATTGAGCTTGGACAACTTTTTGTTTTGATTAGTACAACCTAACAAGTCTATAGAAGCGTCACCACCGTACTTTCTCCGAAGACGAAAGAATCCAGGCTCAGCAGAACGTCAAGAGGACTGAGGATGATGATGATGACGAGATCTCCGAGCCCGAGGACCCCATGATGCTGTCCAGAGATGCTAAGGACTGGAAGGTTCGTTTATCAATACTTTACCTCATTCTGAAAATGGTATTGACCTCTACAGGCCCAAGACCACTACGCCGTTCTCGGTCTATCCAAGTACCGCTGGCGTGCTACCCCCGAGCAGATCAAGCGCGCCCACCGCAAGAAGGTCCTCCGCCATCACCCCGACAAGAAGGCCGCCATGGGAGACCGCGACGAGAACGACAACTTCTTCAAGTGTATCCAGAAGGCTCACGAGCTGCTGACTGACCCGGTCAAGCGTCGCCAGTTCGACTCCGTCGACGAGGCTGCTGACGTTGACCCCCCGTCCAAGAAGGAGGTTACCAAGCGCGGGTTCTACAAGGCCTGGGGCCCTGTCTTCGTGGCCGAAGGCCGTTTCTCCAAGGTTCAGCCCGTCCCTCAGCTGGGTGACGAGAACAGCACCCAGGAGGAGGTCGAGACCTTCTACAATTTCTGGTATAACTTTGACAGCTGGCGTACATTTGAATACCTGGATGAGGATGTTCCCGATGACAACGAGAACCGTGACCAGAAGCGTCACGTTGAGAAGAAGAACGCCAACGCCCGCCGCAAGCGCAAGAACGAGGATATCGCCCGTCTACGCCAGCTTGTTGACGAATGCCTTGCCCTGGATGAGAGAATCAAGAAGTTCCGCCAGCAGGCTCGTGCCGGCAAGGACAAGAAGCGTCTCGAGAAGGAGGCCGAGGCCAAGCGTCTGGCTGAGGAGAAGGAGAAGGCTCGTCTCGAGGAGGAGCAGCGCAAGAAGGACGCCGAAGAGGCCGCCAAGGCCGAACGTGAGAAGAATAAGAAGGCCAAGGAAGCTGCCAAAAACGCTGCTAAGAAGAACAAGCGTATTCTCAAGGGCTCTGTCAAGGATGTCAACTACTTTGCCGAGTCTGGCGAGCCTTCTCCCGCTCAGGTCGACACTGTCCTGACTGATGTCGACGTCATCATGGCCAAGATCGATAGTGAGGAGCTCGCCGGTCTGGCCGAGCGCCTCACTGCTGCTGGCAAGGACGCTGCCGCTGTCAAGGGTGTGTGGGCCGAGGAGACCAAGAGACTGGTCGACGCCGGCAAGCTCAAAGACGGCGAGGCCAAGTTTTTTGCTTAGATGATTGGCTCGACATAGACCGTGCTTTGTTTGTCAGTTTTCAGCGGATGAAGGTGATCTACTTTGAATGCATGAAGTGTAGATAGATCTGTCGCAAAATATGCAACGACTTGATGATAGAATCTAATTATCAACTTGATTTCACCCACGTCCATCAAATGTACCGACTCAACGGTCCGTGTCGTCGTTGCGTGAAATCCTTGGACTCTTTGACCGAAATCACACTTACGAACAATCCCTCTATATTCAGGTAGTAGCTTAAAACCGCAACAAGGTCTCGAGGTTGCCCTATATCCCCCGAGACCTCCGAGACCTTGCTGAACATTCACCAAGGTTTCGGGATATCTAGGACTCCTTGAGAGCTTGTTGAGGTTTTAACGTGGAAATCCTCAGCAAGGTACCCGCGAGGTCTTGACTATACTTTTCATTAATCATCAGATTTACCACCCCAATGTTAGGGTGGTTAGGGAGTAACCGACCCTTCCACTACTAGTTACAGGGTTGCCCGATGACCCTACCATCTCAACATAAGGAGCCATCTCAACGTAACTTTACTTTCCCATATAAAATCCTATATTTTGAAGGTAGATATCTTAACACCATAAGCTTAAGTAGTTTTAAAACTTAGTATATACCTTTAGTACTAGTATCTCTATAATATAGATAAGGAGAAAAAAATCTATAGCTTCTCCTTGAAGTTCTAGATATCCAGTGCTGAAATATATATATATATATGTAAATAGACA
>JACBAD010001727.1:0-14844 GCA_014281905.1 Aspergillus hiratsukae | reverse complement strand
TAAGATATCTCATGGTATTTCAGCATCGGCCAAAATTAGGTTTTGCTGTCTCGCTCGGGTGGGTGTCTCGCTCGGTTGTGGATTACGTTAAAGATAAAATGATTATATAATCATGGGCACCGAGCCATCGCCGAGCAGTAAATAGATTGACATCGCCCCAGGTTCATTGCACACTTCCTACGACCCTGAGATGAAGACTTACATTATGCCAGAGGCTTCCACTAATCATGAGATGTTCATGCACTGTTGGTCAAGTATTTAGGAAGCATATCCCATGATTGATTATTAGAACTACCGGTACAGACCGCAATCTGCGTCACATGAGGAGGAATATATCTACTCCGATATACGCAGAAATCCACACAGACCGCCACTGATATGATGAGCCTCAGTCCACTTCAATGGCCAGCATGCAACACAATTTCAGAGCAAAGACCGGGTCTACCTAAAGACAGGCACAACCCACCCAGAGTGCTTCAATGCCCACTCATTTGCCTCATACTCTGCAGGAGTGCGCCGAGAATCCCCATGTGAACCAGAGGCATACCAATTAAGGACCGCGGCTGCCAGAAGAAAAAGAGTAATTAGATCCAGTGTTAGCTGTCCTCCGCCAGACACGCGTGGAATAGAGCGGCTCTTGTTAAGCAGGATCCCGATCTCTAGGGCATCGGCGCAGAGAGCCCAGCATGCCTAGCAAATGGTCAGTTGTATACTTATGGCGCAACTAGGAAGGTGAGTACAGACAGCTACATAAGCTGCTGGGTATGTTTTATGGTAAATCTTAGTCAAATAAGCAAGAGAGGTGAGGAACAGAATGTTGACGATAATGCCTGCTGGGCGCAATACCATGTGCATGATGGCTGATGTAGAAGGATATCGTGGTCGTCGCGGCATCTTGTGTCTTGCCAGGCGTCATCTTTTCGACCTGGGGATTCGCCTAGATATACACGAAAGCTAGGTAGAAGTTAATATAATGAATGAATGAGACTACTGCCTTGGCATTCGTGGCGAAGCTGAGATGCCGGTCCTACTTGTATAAGCGATGTAACCCAGGCTTGGATATAGTTCCTTTCCAAGTTCCAACGCCAGCTGAGCTGCGAGCCCGCGGGAGATCAAAGTATGGAGATAACGCCGTGGGTTATTGCATGTACGACTACCCGACTAGAGTCAAGCGTATATACAAGCAACTAGACAATCATACTCTCCGGCGGTCCCAAGTAGCTTGGCCTGACTCCTCCCAGGTTGACCACAATCTTTTGAAACACGACGCCAGGTTCTATGGCCCAAAGCTTCAGTGTATTCTTTCTCCCGCCACCTTGGATTGCATGACTGGTAGTATATGTCCACACGGCATCACTGACCGTAGTGCCCCATTTCGATGGCAAGGTTCCCAAGGGAGTCGAGGGAACAAACTGCACCACCTGCGGGTCAGCGTCATTGACGGAAATGGCGTATTTGAGGGGACGGGAGTTATCGGTATTGAGCGAGGGTCCCAAGTAGACGGTGGCTTTGACAGTGGACACATTGGAAAACAAGTACATATCATACTCAAGCCGAGGAGAGGATGGAGGCTGCTGTGTTTCAACCGTAACAGGGAGTAATGTCACTCCCGACAACGTACGGCCATATCTCGGGATGATGGCGTACGAGACATCGGCGGATGAAGTGTTACGGGTGGCATGTTCAGCTTCCATGCTGACTGTGCCGTCCGATTCCACAAAGCCTTGGAAATCAGCCGCAACTGACGTCTTGTTGACAGGAAGTTGCACTGTGGGCATTCCAAAGTTGCCATAATCATCTGACGAGATGGTGACATTGATCAAGGACATGTGAGATCCGGAGGGCACTTTGTCCCAATCGATCGAGAGCTGAACCCTGGCGTCTGTGTTATTGCCAGATGCTGAGATTTTGCCGGACGTGGGGTTCGCCTTGACCCAAGGATCATATGGCGATACTGTGAAGGTGAAATCGTGCGTTCCGCGGGAGTAAACGTCAATCCAGCGACTGCTTGGTCCGTAAGGATCCATCGGTGGCAGGGTCAGAGAATTAGACGATAACGAATGCCAGGTGTCGTCACCCGGTACCGATGCATTGCTTGCTTCGACAGACACACCCATGCTTCCTGCTAGACCTTCCTCAAGTACTTGTGTATAGGTCAGCGGGGGCAATGTGTTCCTCATCGGCTGCTGCCTGTTGGCACTTAGTTAGTACATATTCTAAGACCTAAGACGAATGAGACATACCAGTAATTATAACCAAGATGCGTCTGGTCCATTATATGATTCCACTTGCCATCAAGAAGTTTGTGGTACCGCTGCGTCAAAGCGTGGTCATCTTTGAAGAGCTTCAGGGCTTGATCCGCTAGACCGTTGGCACTGGTACGGCGCTGGCCTCCATACAGTGTGTTCCTTGCCGCTGTGATATGGATATTGGTGACAATTTGGCCAGCCATGCAAGGTTGCAAAACGAGCTCGAAGAACGCAGGACGGGCTGAATCTTTCAACTTCTGATATACGCTCTGAGCATCGTTTACGAGCGTCTGCCACTCCTCTTGAACCCTGTCCGCTTCGTTGTAGTTGATCACACTGAACGTTGAGCTGTCGAGAAGCTCATACTTTCTCCACGCAGCATACATCCCGTAGCGATCCATTATATCAGCAACTTGGCTGGACACTTGTTTTCCAAATTCGCGGGTAGCCCACTGATTTAGCCATGTAAGAGTGCTATCGGGTGAGGACCACAATGGCGTGTTGTATGCAAGGTCAAGGAAATGGTTGATGGGAATTTCCTGATTCCATGTTAGGTTTCAGGCAATGCAGTGGCCGGCTCAGTACTCACCACCCCCTTGAGATCTCCAACATTCACAATCCAGATCTGCCTTGCCTGGCGCTCGTATGCAAGATGCATCTGTTCCCAGGTTTTCTGGAGAGAGATCGTATTGATCCACTTGTAGTCACGGGGAGCGCCGACGTAGTCAAAATGGTAGTACACTCCTGCACCACCAGACCTATCCGTCTCATTGCCAACCGGCAGCCGCTGGATATTGCCCCAGTTATCATCTGCCCAGAGAAGAGTAACATCATCAGGAACACGCAGTCCTTCCTCATAGAATTCGCCAACCTCCTTGTACAAACACCACATCTGTGGTACGGATGTGATGTTTGTCATGTTAAGTACCTCTGACAGAATCTGCTGCTGCGTATGCACGATATCCGCCAGTCCTTGCTTTGTAGTGGTCGGATTCGCAGTATCATGTATTCCTCTCATTCCAAGGGTCCAGAGCACTTCCAAGTGCTCGCTTCTGATGGCGCCCTCCCGGAAGAACTCGGTGATGTTCTGTTTGTTTGTGGTCCAATCCCACGGTCCCTTCAAAAAGAGCTCCTGTTCCTTTGTCGCTCGCTGCATGGGTTCTGTGTGGCTGGTGCCCATGACGATTCCATACTCATCTGCTGTAGGACCATTTCGTGGGTCGTCGGGATAGAATGCATTGGCCCACATTGCCGGCCATAGATAGTTTGCACGCAGTCTGAGAAGAAGCTCAAAAACATGGGAGTAGAAGTCGGCATTGAAACCGGGCCCGTATCTCGCAGGAGGGTAGTTTTCATTGATCCAGTTGGTCAGGGCCGGTTGCTCATCATTGATAAAGATGCCTCGATATTTGACAGACGGAGGTCCCTGGACCTTCTTCTTTTTCAACGCATAGAGCTCTGTGTGCTGGGCAGGCGCGACATCGGCGAACCAATACCATGGGGACACTCCGATTTGCTCGGAAATATCGTAAAGACCGTAGATGACTCCTCGCTTGTCACTGCCAGAGATGACCAGCGCGTTCGGGATACCTTCGACGGGATTGCTAACGACCTCTGCCTGAAATGCCTCCCATTTTCCTTTTGTCTGATCGACATCAATCTTGCCCCGTTGGGCAAGAGAATCGATGAGTCGGGACTTGCCAATTGTCCCAGCAATGATCACTCCTCTGTTACCGCGAACGACAGATTGATCACGAAGGGTTGTGCCATTGATTAGGCCTGTCGTGAAGTTTGTACCGGTCACTCGTCCGAAGTCGACAGCAAGGTCACCAGCCGCACGGATGACACCAGGCCAGTCATCACCGTCAAGTAGGATCACACCCGCAGCAGTATTCTTCCCAGCTAACTTGTAGGCTCCCTTGGTTTTGTCAAAGGCAATGATGGGCTCCTGCCCAAGAGCATGTGCAGCTCCCACCACGCAGCTGACAGTCAACAGTACTGACAGAAGCATTGCTCGCAAGAGTGAGAGGTCTGGTTAGAATGGTGGAGGCAATCCTATTCTAGGAGACAGTCCTGGGCTGACATCTCGAAGGTTAAATACCCCCACCCGAGCATTCCAGCATTCAGTGAGATGGGCCGGGTATGATTGCCAGGATATTAACCAGGGGAAGTCGGCAGGAAGAACCGTCCATGATCTCAACTGCCTATTAGGCAAGCTGCCAAGCTGGAGCCATTGCAGATGCATGCGGAGATATTTCCCCTGAAGGTATGATCCCACGCTCTGGTGTCCGCACTCCACATAATGCTGGGGTAGATATTAGGCTAAAAAGGCTAGTATAACACAATCGGATCAAGGGCAAGGATAAACACAGGGGACCAGTTCAGGAGAATGACCATGTTGGACAATGGTGAAAATTAAAGCCGCCGGTAAAATTATTCCGCCCAGTATTTGACAAGCCTAAACTCGAGGTTCGAAGTTTAACGGCTTCTGAAATCACTCAAATTGAACAGCGCTCAATTCATTCTGGGGAGCTTGATGCCGCTGACACGGGAGGATGGAGCTGCAGAAACCCCACAACCAACGATTCTGGAGACGCGGAGACAGGCGGGGAATAGTGACGGTTGGATAGATGATCATCAGGGAACCATAATAAAGTTCCAACATGCTGACTAGGGTACAGATTGGGGGTAAATGAGCATGCAAAAGGGTGCAGGCTGGATATTCTTCCGACTGCTGGATGAGGTTTCTCCGCACGCTATGATGATATCGTTATCGAACACTATCAGACTGATACCTCAGGCAGACAAGTCATGTGACAGTTTGATGTGGAGTAACGGACACATGCATAAGCTACATAATTACTAAGCTTATCAACCCTTATCTGTTATGCATTCCACGTGGACAAAGGAATGAAAGAAGGCGATATCATTGTGGTATGAGCTGTACTCACCAGCTCTCTCGACCACTTCGACTTCCCCATTCTCATGCCTCAATTCCATTTACGATAACTCTTCGATCCACTCTTTTCGAACTAATTTTGGCGTTGGCGTCCACTGGATTGGACGCTGAGCAACTAAGCTCTCTTTCAATCGGCGATCATTGATTATCTCTATCGAACCTCTCCTTATCTACACAGCTCTTTGAACCGACCATGGCCAACCGCCAGATCACCAGACGTATTCTAATCGCCTCATCGATAGCAATCTTTATTTTATTCGTCCTCTTCATTCGGCCCCAAGGGCCGCCGAGTCCCGCCATTCGCGCTCCCGGTCACATCGATAAATCTGCGCCGGCCTTGACAATCAAAGATGATCTGCTGAAGGGGGAGGTGGTCATGCCTCGGCTAGGGAATGAGACTGCAAAGTACGCGGCCTCTTTTTTTGGGACTAAAACACGTACTGATCAGACTGGGGGAACATCAGAGCGGAATTAGGTCGTGCGACCTGGAAATATTTCCATACAATGTTGGCTCGGTATCCAGAAGAACCGACGGAAGAGCAACAGGAAACATTACGCTCATTTATCCACCTCTTTGCGCGACTTTATCCTTGGTGCGTTTGTGTTGTGGACCTGACAAAACACCTTTCAGAAGCTGACTCGTGGACTAGCGGTGAATGCGCCTCTCACTTCCAAGGTCACCTGAAGAAATACCCACCGCAAGTATCTTCAAGGAACGCTGCTGCAGGCTGGGGCTGCTTTATTCATAACGAGGTCAATGCGATGCTAGGGAAACCCGAATTTGATTGCAATAACATCGGCGACTTTTACGATTGCGGTTGCGCAGAGGACGAGAAGGCAGCAGGGGATAAAGACAAGTCTCAGGCTGACAATCAGGGTTCGCATCAGAAAAAGGATCACGCAGGCGACGCTATTACACCTGTCGAGATACACAATGAGCCGTCAGTAGTCCTCAATATGGCACATATCAGCTGCTGACAGACCATGCAGAACTACTCGGGGCTGATTGCCTTGTCTCCTCCAAATGCCCCGAAAAAGCCGTATACCTTTATTACAACTCTCATATCACGCAGGTCGTTTCATATTTACCATTTCGCTGGAGCTGGCCTCTTTGTACAGTAATAGAGTTCGTGATTGCCAGAGTTGCTTTGTAAATTGAACTCAGTATATAATCTTGGATAATACAAACTTTATGAAAGGATTACTCGCTATCAATTGGTACTCCGATATCTGCAAGGTATTGCATACAGATACAGGCTTCAGCATTTCCCTATCAAATGGAGGGGCAGATGATAGTCCGCGCATGCTACACAAGAATTCCTCTTTGGACGCATGACTTTTATTTGGCAACCTGCAAACATTCATGACTTGCACAACTGACCATGGCCGTCCACTAGAGGCAGATTCTTTATATTGCCATCCTACTGCTGTAAAATGTCGTCGCTCGAACCTGGGAAACAAGCAAATCCAAGATATTCTCTCTTACCAAGCAATCGATGTGTATGAACTGAGCAGCCCACCTACCATGCCGTTTCCACTCCTAAATATATCGATAGTCTCCACACATATATCAATGAAAGGAATCAACTCTGTGATAAATATAGTTTCTGCCTCAGCTATGTCCCATTCTATCCTATGATTGCGGAAGTTCGTCCCGCCTCCAACCAGCTGAGGTGGCGGTTGGTGGACAGTCCCCCTCCTTGGCCACGCCGCAGCAAGTCTTCTGACAACCTGGACCGCTCATCGTACAGGTGTGGATGCCGCGCTCATCCTTCATACGTTTGATCCCCATATCTCTGTAGTTATGAACAGGGATCCACCATGCTCTTTGGCTGACTGTAACTCGTCCCAGGATTCGCCCGTAAGCGGATGTAATACACACGCGTACTACGAATGTGAAACAGCCCCCAAGGGATATGGTGTTTCACTGCCACAAAGATTATACTTTAAAATCGGCGGGCCACATTATGATAGAAATAGGTTGATGTTGAAGTTGCTGCACCCTGAGGAAGTATCAATATGATCGCGATTGCGGGGCCTGGATAGATAGTGGATACCTGGTTTGTAAGGCAGGATCCAGACATTTATTCTAGTCCCAAAGGAGGATAGCGCAATAGCGAATTACTGATGAGCTTCTTTTTTCTTTTTTTTCTGTTCGTTTCCCTTCGCAAAGACGCGCTCAGCAGAAGACGGAATTTCAGGAAAGTCTCGAAAGCTACGAGCGGCAGCAGGAAGCAGCGCTTATACTGGAGAGAAAATCTTCGGTGTGCTGTATCCGTGTGAACCAGCGCGAATCTCATTCTATTCTCCTACTTGCTCTTGTTTCTCCATCAACGCTCTTTGTTGACATTACCTCCGCCGAAGGGGCTCATCACTTGCTCCATAATTTCTGCTCGTCTCTAGTGCAAAGACATAGATAAAGGCTGCGCATTTGAGCCCCGTATCTGATAGTGCCGTCGCAACCCTAAAAGCCAGTCCCTTTGTTGACCCTCCGTTCGGATTCAATAGTTCGCGCAGACACCTGCTGAGTGGGTGATAGCGGGGTCAAAATGGTTTCCTTTTCATGTGAGGTGAGTCTTATCCGTCGCTGCGCTCATTATTGGTAGACGAGGGTATCGCCGAATCAAGAAGCATTGGATCTAACCCTTCCTTTCTCCTAGGCTTGTGGTGATGTTCTCACCAAGAAAAAGCTTGACCCTCATCGCAACCAATGCCGAGGCGCATCCTTTACTTGCATCGATTGTATGGTACACTTTCAGGGGACTAGCTACAGATCGCATACGGTATGTCTGTCGCCTTTTCTGCCGGCTCTAGATTTCGCCAGCGCACATTCCTATTTTTTGCAACTCGTTCCTGCATTGTCGCGTTGTCTCAATCGCAAATGGGCAGCGATCGCTGGAAGAAATACCGAGTACCCTCACTGTCCCTGACGGCTCAAGCTGACAGTCTGCTTTATCTAGTCATGTATGTCCGAGGCCCAAAAGTACCAGGGTGCATTGTACAAGGAGAAGCCGACGAAAAACCAGCGGAGAAATCAAAATCAAAACCAGAACCAGAACCAGAACCAGAAAAACCCCCCCAGTGGTAAACATCGTGCTCCGTACGTCGAAGATGGCCCCGATAGCGATAATTCAAAAGGCAGCGCGCCCCCGCCTGCTCCTAGTCCGCCACCTACGAGCACTGAGAAGCCCTCTGCCACTACCGCCGATGGTTCCAAGTCAGTTAACGTTTTCGACTTTCTTGTGACGGCAGATACTCCCAATGCATCGAAAGTCTCGCTTGGCGGCCCCAAGGAGCAAATGCAAATGGTTGATCATGCTCCCCCTGTCTTCGAGCCGAGCCAGGCATTAGCCCGCGTCGAGACCGATAATGATGACAAAAAGAAGGACTACGATGTGGCATATGAGGAGAACGGTTTCTCCTATGGTTCTGGTCCAATTCAGCCATCGGTGTACCCAGGCAAAGTTCCCAACGTTTCCATGGAGTTCATGACCCCAGCGCCGAAAAAGAAGAAGGATCGTGCCCGTGAGGAGAAGGACAAAGCCAGTGCTACGACCAGCGACAAGAAACGCAAGCGCCGTACCGACGATCATGATATGGACATTGACTCTCCGATGGCTGACGCACCATCGAGTGTTGCGAACAACCCGGGTACGCCGATGCTGAAACACTCAGGTCTCACTGGTGGCTTGAATCGTATGATGCGATCTCCATCCACCGAAGGTGAAAATGAGTCCAAGGAGGATTCTCGACGACGGTATCAGGACCCCTCCTCGCCAATCAAGCGGACCCGCCGCGATCATAAGGACGGTGACAACGATGCGGGTCTGGGTATTTCTATGAAACAGAAGGCAGGACGTCTTGTGTCATCTATGTTTGGAGGATCTGCCGTGTCGGGAAGCAGCAACAACAGCCAGGAGCCGGAGGCTCGCCGATCAAAGAAATCTCACCGCGTGACCAGTCCATCCCATGATCAAACCACGTCTGATTCTCGCAAGACGAAACGAAAGGTCAGCGCTCAAGCAGGAGGGGACCGGCCCTCCCAGCGGCTAAAGCAGATCGAATATAGCGGCTCCCAACAAGGCGACGATGGCCGCGAGGTGGTTGTTTATCGGCAGGAGAATATTCCCAACGAGTTACAACGACAAATGGCTGCCCATTTCCTTTCCCTGGTGACGAAGGGGCCAGAGAGCTCACGAGGTTTCTCTGTGAACAAGGTATTGAAGCGGTTTCATCGCGAGATTACTGATGAATTCGATGATGATCGCGGCCGCGATCAAGGACGGAGCCGTGCAGATCGCGAGCGGAGAATTGAGGATGAGAAGGACTTGTGGCGCACACTGAGAGTGAAGCAGAACGAGCGAGGAGAGATTGTTCTCTTCTTTTGAGACTTGATCGGTTGGATTTGCTAAGGATTACATGTTGCTGCTTCGCATGGTGCGGCCTTCCACCTTTCTGTCGATTTTTCACGTGAACTATTATGCATAGCGCTTGGCTTATGTGAGGGGTATTGTAGGGCTAATTCAATCTATTTCATCATCTACCCAGAGTCCTGACATAAATGTGCAATGCATATAGTGTAGAAGTTGATGACTCTGCATGACTCATTTCGTGATGGCGATGACTCGAAAGTATGGTGCATTCACTAATAGCGACGACTTGGTCGAATTCTCCAATAACAGTTCATAAACGACCTGTTAGTTTATGAATTAGAAAGAGTCTTTTAATTGGAGCTTTACTACTGGTTGACTCATGTATTCCATCAAATCAGATGCGTATTTGATAATAATACTTGGAGTAATCCGCGGTGGAACCACAGCAGGAGCTTTGCCGCCACCCAGCACTATCCGTGTATCATCAAAAAGATTCCGGCGATTGTTCGGGAACACTTCGAAATTCCATCCCCTTCCTTTCTCTCGTTTTGCTTTAAAAAGTAGTCATTTCTTCTTTGCCTCCGGGCTGACTTGCTTCTTGATTCCTATTTACTTTTACCCCGTCGTGTTCCTTTCAGCGAGGCCTGCACTTTTGCCTCCGCTTTTCTCTTCTCTGCACCTTATCAGGTGGCGTTTGAGCTTCGCGAAAGATTGATCTTTCTACGAAGTCAATCTGCTCTATTCCCATTTTCCCAATCGCCTCACAGAATACCAGTGCATGGGGATACCTCAAGCAGCTTCGCTTGAACCCTCCAGGGCCGTCGACAACATGTCGGGTTCGCCTGTGGCCACCGCTGATAATAACACCCCGCGTCCGAAGACTGCCAGACGACGAGGCAGAGGCCGTGGCGGTCGTGGCTCCCTTCAAACTATCCCGACAGCTCCAAACGCACAATCTGAAGCTCGGGAAACGCCTCAAGTACGAGCAAGCGAATCTTCGTCGCTGAATGGACAGCCGAACGAATCATTACGGGCCGCAAGAGGATCGAGGGGAGGCAAACGAGGTGGACGAGGGGGAGGCGCATCGCAGGACAACCGACGAGGTGGACGAGGACGAGGTGACGATTCAAAGGCTGTGAGCGGTGGGCTGGGAGGACGGACATTTGAGGGACGGTTGTCGAGACCCCAGCGGGCGTCTGACGAGGATCTACCGGATGATACGGGGGATGTGAAGGATTTGAGCTTGAGAGCTGATGCACCTGATTTTGTTCCCGGAGCGCCAACGAACCGAGTCGTACCTAACGGAGTGATATCCTCGTCAGCGGCTTCTACGACTGGAAAGGGCAAGTCGAAGAACGTTCAGCCTCGGACGCCGAAAGTCACGACGAAATCTACAGCACCTGATATCGCCACCCGGATACACGAAGACATCGCGCACAATCTGTATGAATGTCCGATTTGTACAAGCGAGCTGGGCCGAAGGTCGCGGGTCTGGTCGTGCGGGTTATGCTGGACTGTTTTCCATCTGAGTTGCGTCAAGAAATGGTCAAAAAATGAAGGATCGGCCGCCCAGGATGCTGCGCGTCGCCAGGAAGAGGGGGGGCCCAGTGCACCGCGCGCCTGGCGCTGCCCTGGCTGTAATCTTCCACACGAGATCTTCCCGTCCACCTATTCCTGTTGGTGTGAGAAGGAAGTCGACCCCCGTCCGCTACCTGGCCTGCCCCCACACTCGTGCGGTCAAACCTGCTCACGGCCTCGCAAAGGCTGTCCGCATCCGTGCGATGCGACTTGCCATGCTGGTCCTTGTTCGCCTTGTACCGCGATGGGCCCGACTCAGGATTGTTTCTGTGGGAGGAATTCGTCGACTAAGCGCTGCCAGGATACAGATTACGAGAACGGTTGGAGCTGTGGGGAGATATGCGGTGACTTGCTTCCCTGCGGCGAACACACTTGTACTCGACCGTGCCATGAGGGCCTTTGTGGGGCATGTGAAGTCAAGATAGAAGGTCGTTGCTACTGTGGAAAGGTGCAGACGGAGATGCTTTGCAGCTCCAAGGATGAGGAGTTTGAAAGTCAACTGGCGCGAGGGAACGATGGTACGATCGATGAGTGGACTGGCTGTTTCAGCTGCGGCGATCAGTGCAGTCGTCCCTTCGATTGCGGAGTGCACTTTTGCGAAAAAGGTTGCCATCCTCAGGACGCACACCCTGCTCATTGTCCGAGGTCGCCGGATGTCGTTTCTCACTGTCCTTGCGGGAAGACGCCGTTGGCAGAGATGTCTGACTACTCTCCCCGCACATCCTGTGAGGATCCTATACCCAACTGCTCGAAGCCCTGTGGCAAGATGTTGGATTGTGGACACTCTTGCGACCAGATCTGCCACACCGGCCCCTGTGGTTCGTGTCGCCGCAAGGTGCCAGTCAACTGCCGCTGCGGCCGCACCACGGTTGTAACTGTGTGTCATCAAGGCACGATTGAACCTCCTTGGTGTTTCCGTGTTTGCAAAGCAGGCTTGCACTGTGGCCGACACGCTTGCGCTGAGAGATGCTGCCCTGGAGAGCAAAAAGCCATTGAACGCCAGGCCATGCGGCGGAAGCTCAAGTCCCACCTGAGACCTAGTGACGAGGATGTTGAAGCTGAACATATTTGCACGCGAGTTTGTGGTCGTCAGCTGAAATGCGGAAGACACACATGCCCTGAACTCTGTCATAAGGGTCCCTGTAACACTTGCCGAGAGGCAATTTTCGAGGACATCCCGTGCAATTGTGGTCGTACTGTTCTGTCCCCGCCCCTGCCTTGTGGGACTAAACCTCCTCCTTGCTCGTTTCCTTGTGAACGGCCTAAGCCCTGCGGCCATCCTCAGACATCTCACAATTGTCATACTGACGAGGAGAGCTGTCCTAAGTGCCCTTTCCTCACTGAGAAGGCCTGTCTTTGCGGCAAGCGAGTCTTGAAGAATCAGCCTTGCTGGCTGGCGGAGACGCGATGCGGCCAGGTGTGCGGTGAACCGCTTAAATGTGGCTCTCACTTCTGCCAGAAGACCTGCCACCGGCCGGGTGAGTGCGAGGACGCCTCGAGACCTTGCCAACAGCCATGTGGAAAGACCAAGACTCTGTGCGGTCACCCATGCACCGAACCCTGTCACGCTCCGTATCAGTGCACCGAGAAGACGCCCTGCGCGTCGACGGTCACAGTAACATGTGGCTGTGGACGGCTTCGTCAATCACGTCGCTGCAATGCAGCAGCGGCATCGAAGGGACCGGTGCCGCAGACAACAAGAGGACCTTCCCTGACCCCGTTGACATGCGACGACGAATGCGCTCGTCTGGAGCGGAATCGTGCTCTGGCATCTGCACTTGGCGTCGAGATTAACCCGTCCACCACGGTTGCTTCGAACATTTCTCCCAACAACCTTCCTTATTCAACAGAAACACTGGACATGTATATCCAGCTTTCATCGACCTCTCCGCTCTCCACTCTTCAGACATACGAATCAACCCTCCATTCCTTATCAACCAGCACCACTCAGCGATCTGTTCGCTTCCAGCCCGCCAGATCCCCCCTCCGAGCATTCATCCACTCCCTAGCCGCGGACTGGGGCTTCGCCAGCGAGAGCCTTGATCCAGAACCCCACCGCCACGTCTTCGTCCTGAAGCCCACCACCTGGACACCACCACTCCTCGGGTTCGGCCCAGAGAACTCAATCGGCATCGGCGGCAAGAGCGTCGGCGAATGCGTCAAGCTCCGCGAACGCCAACGCCTGAAAGAGCGCGAAGCGCAACGCCTCGCCGCCGCAGAAGCCAAGGCACTCAAGGAAGCTGCCAAAGCCCAGCAGTCCACGGATACAACCAGCGACGGTGGCTGGGCGCAGGTCGCTGCTTCCCGTCGAAGCAACGGCGTAAGCTTAAGCTCGACGAGAAGCACAACGCCCGTTGCGAGTCCTAGCCCGTGGTCCGGATCGAAGTTCGCGGCCCTTGCTGGCGCTGGCGGCGACGGCAGGAGCTGGGGACTGGGTCTGGGTCTTCCTAAGAAGGAGAAGCTCGTTCTTCGGTCCGGCGTAGGAGCCGCGAAGAAGAATCTCTCCGCTCCGCCTGCGACTGAGGTCGCGGATGACTGGGAAGAAGAGGAGGAAAAGGTGGAACAGGAAGAGGAGCGTGAGCGCGAGCGCGAGCAACAGCTCGAGGGCGAAGCACAGCCCATAGTGGAGGAGAACGGCGCAACGGATTCGGGAGTGTCCACTGAAGTTGAGATGCCTGCGGAAGCGCCTGTCTCGACGGACTGACTTGATTGATTATGAAAACTGATGCATTGATGATTGCTACTTCGGCCATATGCCACATTGCATGGATGCGTTAGGTGTTTTGTTGCTGTCGTCAGCAAGCGTGGGTTTGCATGCATATGATATCTGATTCAGACGGAGTCTAGATAAAAGTTACAGACATAATAGAAATGCTCTGGTAATGAGACTAGGCAGCGCCCATGCTGACATGAGATCTGTTTGAGAACGTAGTTTCCTTCACTTCATGCTACTGATATATCTAACTCGGATGGAAGAGACGCTCCTCCACCCAACTTACTCCTGTCTACACTGCAAGAGACTGCCACATATCAAACACTACCCCCACCAGTTAAGTCCACAGATTCATGCTCTCCCCAAACTCGGCGGCAGATCCTCCACAGCGGTCCCCCAGTCACTCTCCACCTCACCCAGCGTCAACTCAAGCGTCCACCCCTCGGTGAAAAACTCATGACCGATCCAATTCTTACTATACGATTCCCCATTCAGCCTCGCGCTCTGGATATATATCCTCCGATAGTCGGCATCGAAATTGACATTCCGTATCGTGGCGGTCTTGTTCGTCACGGGGTGGGTGATACTAACCGCCTCGAAGAACGGCGGGATGATAAGATACACGTTCTGCCCGGGGTTGGGGAAGAGGCCCATCATAGCGAAGACAGTGAAGGCGCCCATGGCGCCCGAGTCGTCGTTGCCGGGGAGGCCGGAGGTGGAGGCGTTGAAGGAGGAGGGGATGTAGGCGTGGGCGCGGGCGGCGGAGAGGGCGGGCCGGCCGGCGTAGTGGTATTGGAAGACGGTTAGGAAGACGGGCTCGTTGCCGATGTCTGCTAGGCCGGAGGTGTGGAAGAAGTCGAGGCGGGAGATGAAGGTTTCGGGGCCGCCGAGGAGGTGGATTAGGGTGGCCATGTCGTGGGGGACGTAACTAAACTTCGTGTTAGATGTGGATGGGATTTAGGAGGAGAGAGG